>JBCEWC010009807.1:0-18332 GCA_038996855.1 Solanum aculeatissimum
ACTCTGATTGGATTGGATGTGATTGGTCTCTGTCTAAACCATATTTTTACTTGACTTATGACATTCTGATTGAGTTCCTTATATCTTTAATTTAGTTATCTGAGTTGATGTTATTCTACCGTTATATGTTTTATTCTGGCATTTTACATACTCGTACTTTTCACGTACTGACGTCCATTTAGACCTACATCATAATATGATGTAAGAAAGATATTAGGGATCATCACAGGCTTGAGTGTGGCTGACTAGTATGCTGAGTTGATTGATTCAAAAGAATGCACTTTTATTCATATGAATCATGTGTTAGAGTGAGATCAAGATGCACCTTAGATCCTTTATCCAAAACATGATTTTTGATGTTATTTGTGAGAGAAAAATTTTATGTCTCTAAAAGTGTAATGTTACCACCTAAGAGAGAGTGTGAGTTGAGGTTTTGTAAACCATAAGTAGAATTGAGTCATGCTAGAGCTAGAAGGATTATAGTGGAAAAGAAGAGACCAAATAGTGAGAGTAGTGGTTGATTGAGGCTTGTAGTTAGAGTTATATATCTATTAGGTAAGTAATAGGGTGATGAGTCGATTGCTATACATTTTTATTAAAGAGTAGTAAGTACCATCTAATTTTTCATGATGAGGTATAGAGAAAGAGTTATTATTAAGATGAGTTAAAGTATGCTCAAACTAGAAAGAGGTTTATGTTGATGTGCTATAGTATTAGTGAGGGTGAAGTATAGGTGTTGAATAGGGGAACAGAGTAGTATTGGGTGATAGATCTAAACTAGGCTTATGATTTTGAAGGGAGAGCTCCTTGAAATTCATAAGGTTATAAGATTAGTCAGATAAAGAGGTATAGTAAATGGGTGAATGATACTTGAGTTGTGAAGAGGGGATGTGTTAATCGAGTATTTTCTATGAGATTTTAGCGGGCCTATGTTCCCAAACTTTTACCTAGTAGTTATAAGTTGGTATAATATGAGAGATGTGTGTGATGCATATGTTAACACTAGGCCCTAAGCTTGAATTTTAAGGAGCATTGTGGAAAAGGAGATAGCATTATGACAGTGATAATCTTAGTTGGAAATTTGCTCTAAGAGTCTTGTTATAGTATATGTTCAATGTTAAGATGTTGACTTGCAAGGAATATGATTCTACAAGTATGGTGTACTACCCCCTTAGATGGAAATAGTAAATTGAGGATAAATCATTAAATAAGAAGAGACTTAAGATATGTATTTGCGATAGTGTAAAGTTGTGTGAAGCTCTAAGTTATGACCTGCTATGGGAACCTAGATAGTATAATTGAGTTGTCGATGTAGAGGAGGCTATGTAAGCCAATAAGAGTGGCAAGTGTAGAAAGCTGTCCACAGAGACAGAAGGAAGCTAAGAGTGGTATCTCATAAGAAAGTCTTAGTTGTGATTTTATATATTTGAGTATAGTATAATAGAAGAGTTTAAGATGTTTTTGGGGTTAGTGATGCCTTGACCATGTGGAGGATTGTACTTATAGCTTATTAAGGAGAATCAATTCACAAACATAGAGAGATGACCTTTAAGCTAAGAAAGAGATGATGAGGTAATGAACAAAAGTGGGTCTTGAACTTTTGATAGTGATGAGTTGATAAGGATGATACATCAATATTTTTTCCATCTCATATGTTCCTTATACTTCATTTGAGGTGACACTTTATTCATGTCTTGTGTATGAGTATCATGCACCTCATGTTGATCCTTGTTCATGTCGAGTTTTGAGGATGAGAAGTTGTAACTTCATTCAGCAATTCTAATCTTACCTCATGAATCTAAAAGTTTCCATCCCTATGTTAAATGAGATGTAACTTGAGTTTTCATGAACTCATGATGAGCCTTAAAAGACAAAGGAGATCATATTATGTCATGAATGTTCTCATATTGGGTTTCTTGATTGAAACATGTCAATACTCTTTCGTTCTAAGCCCTTTCAATAATCCTCTTTTCCAGTCTTGATTACAATGTTGATGATAGTAGATGAATGATGGATGATGGGAGAGAGTGGGTGTTCTTGATTCTGATTATGATGTTGTACTGATTCCATTTAAGGATTATAGATATGGAATATGAGTGAGATGATATCTTGATGTGTGCAAAAGATAGGTAAGAGAACATAGGTGTATCTCTTGGTAAGACTTAATGTGATTGTGGGTGTAGAGGTGCTATGGTAGGTTTGAAGATTTTTAACTGATGTTGACCTCAAAGAGGCCATAAATTAGTTAGAATGATAGGCTTAAATGTGTGATGGTCCTAATAGAATTGATTCTAGTAGGCTATTCATGATGTTGGGTGGGTGTTTCGAGTAGATGTATTGAAGCAATAATAAAGGGTAACTCATTTAAGTGAAAAGCCCTTAAAAGGTATAGAATAAAAACTGACCAGGTTAGATTTGCATAAGTGTGGTCATCTTATAGGTAACACGCTATGACTTTGAGTTTAACTTGAACTTGATGAGAGTACGCAACAGATTTATGCTATGATGAGAGTTATATACTTAAATTAATGAAGTGTGGTACACAAGAAGGAGATCATGGTCGAGGAAAGTCACCAAGCTTGAAAGCTACTAGTCCTATCTCTTGATATGGAGTGACCCTATCCTTATATTGGTCAAACAATCTTCTCTTGAAAAATCATGAGAGAAGTTGATGGGTGCACTCAAGATTATGACCCTTTCCTCGTCCCTTGTAGATGCCTTCTAGTGAGGGAGTTCCTTATCTGTGAGTTGATATATTCATTCTTGAGTTCAAAGGTTGATTGTTCAGAAGTTTGAATGATTCAGTTGATTGAGTTTTGATGTTCCATTTGTGCCTCTCAATGATGAAGTTGAAGATAATGTTACTATTCCTTATCTGAAAAAATATGTCCATCCTTGAGTTTATATAGTTGATTGTCTAAAGAGTTTGATTGGTTGGCCAATAGATTCTTGATTGTTATTTGTTCCTCAAGACCATGTCTAGTTACCCATCATTCGAGGACGAATAATCCTAAAGGGAAGATATTATAACACCTTGGAAATTCCTAGGCTAAAATTCAATATTTTGTCTTACGTGTATGAGATCATACCGAGTGATTCTAACCTTGAATATAGGTATTAAATCTCATTCTACAATGGGACAATAGATTTGAGATGAATAATGGCCACAAAAACCCTTTAACACAAAATTTAGTTAAAACCTTTCTTACGGTTGAGTTTCGATATAAATTCTTTGAAATTAGGTGATCCAATAACTCTAAAGTTGTGAATTCATTCTAAAGAACTTTCCTAAGTATTTGAAGTGTGCTGGATGTGGTTTGAGGTCATAAGGGATACCCAAGGTCAGGCCAAGTTCAAAATATTTTCATCAGCTAAGTTTTGGTATGATTCATAGAAGGGTCAACTTCAAATAGTCATATCTTTCAGTACATAATGAGTTAGGTAAATCATAATATATAAAATTAAATATCTTTAAATTATCTTTACAATGCATCTAAGTTTTTCTTAATCAGAGTTTAGAATAAAAGGTTATGACCAATTTCCTGAAATCTACCAAATTTTTAAAATTTGATTATCCATCGATTTAGACCGCCGATATACTCCAAAAAAGCTTAGACACTATCAAAAAGGGTGATCCAAGGTCCCCATTCTACGTACCTCTGAATGGTTCAGCGATGTGGCCCTAAAATCGTTGCTTTAGCTGTCAAAACTCATAAAAAGGTCATTTTTTAAAATTTTGATGATTATTTTGATTTCCCAAAAAGGTTATTTTTGACCTTTTATCCTTAAATAACTTTCCAAAGCCCATCTTATAACCAAATAACATCATTATACGCATTATGACTTCCAATATCCCTAGTTTTTCTTCTCTCAAATATCAAAAACTTCAAGAAACAAATGTCTCCAAATTCACAATATCTAAAGGCTCCAAGTTCAAGATTTTCTTCAAGAACCTATGGTTTTGAATCAAGATTCTTCTTCAAACTTTATATCCAAGAACTTCATAGATGGATTTCTCAAATTCAAGATATAAGGTTCCAAGCCAAGAGTTTCTTCAAGAACTTTTGTTCTTCCAGGTATATAAGGCTAAACTATAGCATGATATTATTCTTCCATGTGCCCTCATTGATGGTAATAGAAAGCTTGTGAAAATATTGAGTCTCCATGCACGTTTCTTTGAAGGTTTTCTTGTAAACTATATATTCTATGTATTTTTACATGATTGATGATCACCATGAACTTTATTTACTGAACAAATATTTTTACATAAGTTATTTCATAAACCCTAGATTTTATTTAATAAACTATTGCATGAATGAACCTAAGGGTTGAATTTAGAGCCTTGACAATACGATTTTGATTGTGATTGAGCATGATGAGGATGTTGATAAAGTTTGATGGTCATGAGAGTCTTCAAAATTAAACTCAAATGATTGGTCTAACTTGATAGTCATCTTAAGGATTGTCTAAGCCATCTTGAATGATTTGATTGGAAATTATGATTGGATGGTTGATAGGACAAAAGGTTTGATTGAGATGGATCGATAAGAGTCCTTATGTGACTCATTGATTAGAATGATTATTTTATTAGCAATTAGTCTTGAGAGGAGTATCGAGCACCACATTGAGTGAGAGTAAGTCCAATACGAACTCAATAACTACATCGCCAAACGTAGAAGTGGATTAAATTTATTAAAGTCAAAATTCTTCCTTATTTTTATTGTCCTAAAATAATAGGACTTGATTTGATTGATGGATCCATGATTGGAAGAGTCGTTATTTACCCTGGCAAGATATTGAACAGACTGACAACACATCAGCCTGTTGCATGATCACTAGCTCATAAGTGGTCGTTGATGGACTAGAGAAACTCTTAATAGGAAATGATAGTAATCTGATTGGATTGGATGTGATTGGTCTCTGTCTAAATCGTACTTTTACTTGACTTATGACATTCTGATTGAGTTCCTTATCTATTGACTTAAGTTTTCTGAGTTGATGTTATTTTACCTTTATCAATTTCATTCTATCATTTTACATACTCGTACATTTCATGTACTAACATCCATTTGGACCTGCATCCTTTTATGATGCAGAAACAGGTATTAGGGATCATCAACAGGTGCATCGTTGAGGATCTATTTGCATTCAGCTGATTGGTGAGACCTCCTTACTTTCAGTGGATTTCTATATTACTATCATCTAGATATTAGAGTTTGAATTTTTTTAATTTGATTTGAGGTAGCCATGAACCTTTTATTGGCACCATCTAGATAGTAATGATAAAAGCTTCATAGACTAGATTTGTTAGTTATTGATTTGATAGAGTTTTTGCTAGTTTCTTTCTTATTAGTCTGGTGAGTGGATTGGTTAACCTATGACCTTTATCTATAACGATTTTATTATCATATTCCTATTGAGTTATCCTTTGATTGTTGATTTGTTTTGTTATTAAATTGTGATTGAATAAATATGATGAGGTCAAGTGGTTCACTTAGAGACTAGCAATAGTTTCTAAGTGTCGACCACGTCAAGGGTACCCTCCCGAGGCGTGACATAGGGCTTGAGAAAATCTCTCAAATTCTTTAATAAAATTCGTGCCCAAGTATGTAAGGTTCCTCAAAAATTATTTTAAGCTTATTTTCCTACTAATAGACTATTAGTTTCTGCCCAAATTAAACTATGGCTTGAATTCAATTTTGTTTTTCTTATTTTGAGTAAATTCCTTGAATTATATGTCTATGTTATCTCTTTAAAGTGAATTATTACAATATATTACTCTATTATCAAGTTAATCTTTGAATGACATGACATGATATTCATATATTTATAACTCTAAAGAATTCATAAAAATTATACAATCCAAAATATGAGTTGGCTTCAAGACGTATCACAACATAAATAGTACAAGTAGCCTATTTACTATACTTGTTTTTGAGCATGTCATGTATATTTTGGAAAAAATAGTTCAGTCAGTTAACGATTTTGCATAACTACTCATTATGTATAAATTATAGAGTTTGAGACAAACTTGTTAGTTCCTAATACATTATTTTATAAGTAGAGAGAATGAGTACTTTTAAAAAAAAATCATTACCAGTTATGAGAAAGTGTTATTAGTTTTAAGAAAGAAAAGTCAGTTTAGGAAAAATATGTTCAGCTAAGGCTCTAAGTATCAGATTTTTAATTTTTCCCCTAAAGTGGGATACCTATACAGTTATGAGCAGATAAATAATATTTTGGGAGTAGTATCGAGCACTAATATGGGTAAGAGTAATAATAACTCAAACTCATAAACTACATAGCTAGCGTAGGATAGAATCGTACAAGTATTGTACTACTCCTCATATTCCATTGAGATGGCCTAGTTTAGATGGATCTATAAGTTCAACTTCGTTCCTTACCCTGGCAAGGTATTGGATGGCTTTGGGAATGTGAAAAAGACGTTGTATCATCATGATGATCATAGTGATGATTGTCTGTTAGAGAAACTCCCAAGTTAAAGTATATATTATTTTCAGACACAAACTGAGTTGCACAACTTTTGTATTAAATCAGATATTTTATAATATTGCATTGTTTATGTTATTGAGTTATTTTCTACATTAAGCCAATGATTTGAGCATTGTATCTTGACTTTCCTATTTTAGCTATTTTACATACTGGTAGATTTCACATACTGATGTTCTTTGGATCTACATCATTTTACGATGCAGACAAAGATGATAGAGTCCCTCAGTAGGCGTATCATCAAATGATCTCGCATTTCTACTAGCCAGTGGTGAGACCTCTTTGCAGTTAGAGGCTTCTTATTGTTATTCCTTTCAATTTCAATTATTTTTTTAGTTTGAGATAGTTGTGGCCTGTTGCGGTACCCATTCTCTAGTTATGACTTATAGAGGCTTCATAGACTAGTAGTATTGCAACATCTTTTTCTTCAGACTGTTAACTTCTTAATTGATTTGTCTATTATGATTTCAAACATTGATATAGCAGTTGTGTTTAATTTTAGCCTATCCTTATCGTTTAAGTCTTCCTCTAAGTTAAGTAGCGAGGTCATGTGATTTTCTTGGAGCATGAAAAATAGTTGTTTGCACGATAACATGAACAATACTCAACAATGGGGTCAATATAAATTATTCACAGTTTTCAATAATGAAAATCACGAAATTAATCAATATTGTCAATTCAAGGATCATTACTACCAATATGAACATACCAATTTTAGAGCCAAGTCACACATATTATCACATAGTCATTTTCATTACCTCGACATATTTCTTAGATCATTTCATGATTAGTTCAACAATTTTCATACTACCCATTACCTCCCCAACACACAAAGAAAGAAGGTACATCGTTCAATTAAACTCAATAAAGTTTAGGAATCCACTTGCCTCGATAATGTCAAGAAATCAATCCAACAAGAGTATTTTTCCTTTTCGATTCAAACTCAAAATATCACAATCTAGTCAAAAATAGATTCACAATCACATTTTAAAACTAATGACACCAAGATAATACAATTCAAGAAAAAAGGGTAAACTAGTCCAAAAATTTGCTATAACAAATTGAGGTCAAAATATGAAATTCTTTAGATGAAAACACTTTTCATGTAATTAGAAATCTATTGGTGAAAATAATTTTGAAAATGGAACTAAAATGAGGTCATAGTCACCATTTTCTGAAAAAATCTAATTCATGAAAATTCTCAATTTTTTCATATGAATACACAAAAGTTGATGTTAAAATTAATAATTAATCAATGGGTAATAAATAGGGAAGTTAAAAAAACATTTTCCAATAAATTTCCTTGAAAACTCAAGTGAAATCACTCCATCTTGAGTTCCCAAAGTTCAAAAATAGAGAAAATGGCTAAAATTCGTCACTTAAAAATTCAACACTGTTCAAACCATATTTGTTCTCCACAAGTGTGACCACCACCTCCGCTAACGCAAAGCATAACCCTCCTGACACTGCGAACGTGGAGGGTATGTCGTGAATTCGGAGGTCACCAGACCCAATACTCCGCAAACGTGGAACCTCTTTCGTGAATGTCGAGGTCAGCTGACCTATACTCCGCAAACGTGGATGGGAGGCCATGAGCGCAAAGCATAGTACTTCAATGATAGATATCAACAACACAACAAGACATAAAATCATGGAATAAATTCTCAGAATTTATTTGAAACCCTGTACACACAAATCATATGTGCAATCTCATTAAATTCAATATTTCGGACTCAATGGAGTGGTCGAAAATCGAATCTGAGGTCTTCTTGACCAAAATCCAATAAGTCGCAACTAAACTAACTTAAGACACTAGAAATACTAAAATGCTATCGAAACATCCAAAATTGTGACGAAGCTCATTACACTAAAATCACCTCTACCCCAAATGAACACTATAATATGACAACTAAATCAATCAGAAGTGAATAAAATATTTGTTGAGCACCTCAACTTAATAATATGCAGTATTTGACCTCATATTCTAGTTTGCTTCCTTCGCAGAAGGCTTATATGTTGGAAACCAAATAAATACATGAGTTACGAGTATCAATATAGCGTCAAATAATGTTAAATTATTAGTATTTAATGTTTATGAAAAGATAATAAGTTACAATAGTCTTAATGGGTCATTGATTACCCAATATCCAATACTAAAAATCAAAAGTGAACCAATAATCCGATAATTTATTTTATAAAATCATTAAAAAATTGTTAATCTAATAACCCAATAACAATAACTCAATAGCATTTTTTGGATTTAGTTTATCAATCAGTTTAATTTTTGCACACCCCCACTTCTTTGTTTAAATTTTGTGTATCATCTCACTGATTCTTACTTCTTTGTTTAAATTTTGTGTATCATCTCAATCACTGATTGGGAAACTTAAATTATTAACCCATATCGTTAAATAGGACTCTCTCCTTTTTAATTCAGTTGACTTATTTAATTTGACGTGAGTTTAAAAAATTAAATTTTGTGATCTTAAATTAAAAATATATCAAAATGTCATTTAATCTTTTAATCTTAAACATGTCAGGTGAAAAAAATTGAAATTAAAAAATTACTAAAAAAGAAAAAATTATTGTTTTTTAAATATATATAAAAAAGGTAAGTCAAACAAACTAAAAAAAATAATATATAACAAATTTTGTTACATATACAAGTGAAAGGTATATATACCATCAATGAATGTTTTTGAATCATTTATCATAATTGCGAGATTATTACTTTCAAATTTTATGATTTATAATGTGCACATATTTCCTCTTACTAGAGAATTAGAAGCTGAAGCAGGCAACAGTTTGTTGTTGTGCTTACATAAGCAAAAGTACTTTTGAAAAGAGTAAAATAAATATATATATTTTTATTCTGTTTTAGTTTAATTAGTGTATAACTTTTTAAAAATCCTGGGACCTATTTTAACTGCGTCTTTAATTTTAATTTCATAACTTTTAGTCATAGCTTTATTACTTTGAATTTCGCTGATATTTGTGTAAATTTTATGACTAATTTGAGTTAAAAATAAACGTTCAATGAAGAAAAATACTTTAATTATGAACATTTCAGTGAGACCTATCACATTAGGTTTTCAAGAAAAAAGAATAAGATGATTTAATTGTAATGATCCTGAAGGTCATTTTTGGCATTTTCAAAAAATTATTATTTTACCCCTCGCGATAGTTTCCCCAAGTCATATTTGATTGGTTTTGAAAGTTGATTATTGTAAATCTTATAAAAAGTTGGGTTTTTGCTAAAGAATGAGTATTGAAGGCTTAAGTTGCCTAATGTAAAATTTTTAAGTCTTCTTGAGATTCGAGTCTTCGAATGAAATTCCTTCGATTTCGAAATGTGGAAATTGGTCTAGAAGAGTTGGTGGAACTGGATTTGGAGTTATTATGTGGATTCTATGTCCGAGGTTGAGCATTGAGTTAAATTTTGACTTTGGTCAACATTTTGAGTTCAAGTGCTTGGATTGGATTTTTAATGGTTCCAAATTATGTGAGTGTTGTAAAACTAGACAAATAGATAGGTTCGTCAATTTTATATCTCCTTATTTGGCACACTCAAATTTTCAAAAGCATTTTATCATTTACAACTGATTTGCTTGTTTCATTGTATAACATTATTTCATCTGTAATTTCAACGATCTCAAAACTCAGCAACAAATACACATGCAGACTCAACTTTTTGGTTTTAAGAGAATGTATGCATAAGAGAAGAAAAAACTCGATGTCTGAAAATTGCAAAAGGGTTATTATTTTTAGACAATGTTGGGGACGAATATACCTGGTTAGAATAGTTTCATCTGTTCAGAACAGGCTTGGTATCGTTTGGGAATGGAGGTGTATGTTCTAAAGAACTTTATGCGAGAAAATTAAAAGTCTATTAAACTAATTAATTTTGCGAATTAACTTAATTAATAAATAATCCGTAAATTAATTTAATTAATTAATAATTTATGAATTAATTAATTAATTAATAATTTACTAAAATTAATATTAGAAAAGGAAAATATTAAGATTAATTAAATAAATTTTATCCAAAAAATATATCAATCAATCACATCAGTCAGAGCCGAAGCCGAAGCTGAAACGAGCGAGCGGCGACTATGACAACACGAGGAGATCCCCTTTACTTGACTCTTTAAGATCTAGATGAAGTGTTTCCTAATATGAGGACAAAACTTTTTCTCTATTCTACTAATGAGGAAGTAATGACTCTTCATTTTTCCTTTATTTGGTTTCCCCCCACATTTTCTTATTTTTTCAATTATCATTTCTTCTCATTTCCCAATTCACACCTTACTTAAACCCAACAATTCCCCAGATGAACGGAGAATGACTATTGTTTAAAACATATGCATGAAAAACTTGTGCGATCCATAATTAAGGATTAATTGAATCTGGATAAGTAGGTTTTCCTTTGAACTTTCCATAGTGAACATATATTAGATATACTTGGTCAATCGGTAGATTTAATATCTTTGAACCATCGACCTTTGTCTTAACCCTAGACAACATAAGTCACACAAATAACACTTTAACTAGTTTTGATTCTCTTTGGTTTATTCGTTTCAGTCATGAACACTTCCTGTTTCATAAGTGAATAGAAAATTTACCTTATCGGATTATCCTTGAAGCGACTTACACTTCACACTTATATAGGTAATTTTCAAATGTGTTATCCCATAGATACACTATTTGATATTCCCTGTATCAAACTTAGAAACCATTAAAAGATCATATTACCTTATCCTTGTTACTGAACATTTTCTCATCATGAGAATGGACCTTATAATAATTTTGACAATGTTAAACCGTCATCAAGGACTTTGTATGTTATCCTTGAACCTAGATCTTGGGATCTCCAGTCTTCTATGTAGAATTACCGTCACAATGATTTGTCCTAGACCATAGTTCCATTCTCTTTGATGATCTCTCAACTCTCTCTCTAGTTAGGCCTTTTGTAAGTAGATCTGACATATTATCCTTTGACTTTACATAGTCAATTGTGATAATTCCACTAGAGAGTAATTGTCTAATGGTATTGTGTCTTCATCATATGTGACAAGACTTACCGTTATACATAACGTTCCCATCTCTTCCTATTGTTGTGACACCCTATAGATTTATTCTTACATGCACCTATGTTTTGAGATTCATTCTTACATATGAGAAGCGTATTAGGGTCATAAGAGACTTCTAACACTTGGTCGAGTTCAAAACTTTCCTATAAATTGAGTGTCTAGTGTTAGTTATGCAAGAGTCAATTTTAAATGATCATAACTCTTAGCATATAAAAGATTAGGTAGCCCATGACCTACTAAATAAAAATTCTTTAAATTAGCTTTTCAATGAAACTTGGTTCACCTTATTTGGAGTTCAGAGTCAAAGGTTATGGTCATTTTACTAGAGACTGTCAGGTGCAGAGTTGTTCTACGAAACCTTTTACGGGTCGTGGATTAAAGTACGGCCCGTACTGTTGAGCTCGTGGAAAAGTTCTAAAAATCAAAGTTTGAGCCCCATGCTTCATGGATCCATCTATGGGTCGTAAAATATTCTACGGGCCGTAGATTGGGCTTGTGAAAAGTTCCAGTAGCCTCAAAAGTTTGCCCAAAAGTTTACAGAAGGGTCCCTGTGGGTCGTAGAAGTTTTAACGGGCCGTAAATGGGCCCTGAATAACTTTTGACAGTTTTTTCTAAAAGATTATTTTGGTCTTTTCTCACCCTTTTAAATCCTAGACTTGATATTTTTATACATAAACAAGTCCTAAAACATACTAATCAATACAATTACGCTAAATCATGCTCTCCAACTTAGAACAAGGTTTCAATGGGGAAAAAGAATAGGGTTTGAAGAGAAAACTTGAGGATTCTTCCAAGACTTAAACTTCCAGGCATGTAAGACTAACTAAAACATGAATTTTTTCCTTTCATGTGCCCCATAACCTGAATTGAAGAAGTTGTTGATGAATTGAGTCTTCCATAGATTTTCTTGAAGGTTTTTCTCGAATTCAAATGTATATCTATATAATTTTGTATGAATTATAGTTTTTATGAATTAAATACTTGAATTAGATGGTTTTACTCTTTAACATGAACCCTATTATGAATTCTTGATATTTTTACATATTCCACTCAAACGGGTATGCATGAACATAATTTGAGCCTAAAGGGTCTATGAAATCTCCAAATGCTTTAACTCTATTTTTATTTTCTTGAATGCTATGAGTCTAAATGGTGCATGACTGAGTCTTTATGAGTCAAGAACTGAAAATTAAGAGAATATAACCAAAGAGTTGATAGTTGATGTGATGAATTGAGTTGATAAATGTCCAATAAGACTAGATGAATGAGATAACTGTAAGGTTGAGGTCTTATGAGCATATTGAGTCTTGGGAGAAGTATTGAGCACTGAATTGCGTAAGAGTAAGTCCAACTCAAACTCAATAACTACGTGGCCAGCGTAGCAGAGGATTGAATCGTAAAAATGGATGTTCCATATGATCCCCAAAAGAGGACTTGATGTTATTATTGTGGATCTACTAATGGGATGTCCTCTACCCTAGCAAGGTATTTGATGTATGTGGCAATGACATCACTTTGTTGTATCATCACCGACTCATAGGTGATATTGTTGGTTAGAAAAACTCCCAAAATAGGTCTTGATAGTACTCTGAGTGGATGGGATGAGATGGTATATAAGGGGTCATTGTCTAAACTGCATTCTTACCTTAGAATTTTGACTTGATGATTGAGTTCCCTACTTTCTTGAGTTGAGCTATTTTGAGTTGATGTTATTCTACCTTTGCATGTTTCATTCTGCTATTTTACATACCAGTACATTTCATGTACTGACGCCTATTTGGGCCTGCATCTTTTCATGATGCAGAGATAGGTACTAGTGGTCATCCGCAGGCGCTCCGTTGAGAACCTATTTACATTCAGTTGATTGGTGAGCCCTCCCATACTTTCGGAGGATACTACGTTTCTTTCTAGCTTTGAGTGTAGACTTAATTTATTTTATTTTGAGATAGCCATGGACCTGTCATTAGCACCAACTAGTCATATGTTTAGAGGCTTCATAGACTAGACTATCGAGTTATAATTGGATGTAATTATTGGCTAGTTTCTTTCGTACTAGTCTTACCCAGTTCGATGGACAGATTGTTTGGCCTTTGGCCCCTTTTTTATCAATTATTATTTCTTTTCTTTAAGTATTCTTATTCATTGATGTCATCCGCTATTAGAATGTGATTGAACAAATGTGATGAGATCGAGTGGTTCGCTTGGGGACTAATAATAGTCTCTGAGTGTTGGTCACGCCAAGGGTACCCATTTAGAGCGTGACAAACTTGTATCAAAACACAGAGTTCAAGTGTCCTAAGGAGTCTATGAATCTATGTCTAGTAGAGTCTTGTTTATGGGTGCATTGTGCACCACACTTTATAAGCAGAAGGTTATAGGACATTAGAAATTGTTACACTTCTCCTGTATTCTGAGTTTGTGCAACAAAGTTTAACTCTATTAAAGTATCTATCCGATTCGTGCATTACACGTTTGCAAATCATGCCTCCTAAGCGTACCTCCACCCAAAGAGAAGTTTTAGCCTCTAATGCTGAGAATCCCTTACCAGAAGTACCTACGCAAATGGAGATGAGGGTTCGAGGACAACAACATAGAGCCACCGGTGTTGCACAAGAATACACTTCTCCATCTTCTCCTACTACAGAAGCTGATTTCAGAGGAGCTATGACTACACTCATCCAACTGGTAGCCACTCAGAGTGGGAATCGGAGATCACAGGCTCCCAGTTCTAGCTCCTAAGATACAACTGCTGAAACAAAACTTAGAAATTTTCTGAGGATGAACCCACAAGTCTTCACAGGGTCTAAGGTTGAGGAAGACCATCAGAACTTTATTGATGAGATGTGGAAGGTGTTGAAAGCTATGCATGCGACTGAGATTGAGGGAGTTGAACTTGCTTCCTATCAACTCAAGGATGTGGCAAATGTTTGGTACAATCAATAAGAAGAGAGCTGAGGTGAGTATTCTAAGCCTGCCATTTGGGATGATTTAGAGAGTGCCTTTCTTGACCACTTCTTTCTACGAGAGTTGAGGGAAGTGAAGGTTGAGGAGTTTATCAACTTGAAGTAGGAGAAAATATTGTCAAAGAATATAACCTCAAGCTCATACAACTATCCAGATATGCTTCGAAGATGATTTCTTACATGAGAGCTAAATGAGAAAGTTTATATCTAGTTTGGGCAAGCATGTGAAAAAGGAGTGCAAGGCAATATTGCTGATTTTGGGCATGGACATCTCTAGAGTTATGGTGTATGCACATTAACTTGAAGAGGATAAGAAGAGGGATAGGGAGGAGTATTTGAGTAAGAAGGCTAAATCAGCAAGGCATGAGTCTAGCCAGCATAAGCAAGGTAAGAGGGACAAGTTCTATTTTCAAAAGAGATCTTCAAATTATGCACTATCCTCAGCAAGTGCACCAGCTCTGAGTACCAGGTATGATCAGAAGTCCCAGGGCTATCAGAATTCTAGATCTCAGGGTTCTCAATCCCATGCTAGTGTGACTCAAGGTTTGAAGGGGAAACAAACATGTGGAAAGTATGGTAGACTCTACCTAGGAGAGTGTCGTGATGACATAAATACTTGCTATAAATGTGGATAGACTGGACACTTTCAGAATGAGTGTCTGATGAGGAGGCGGGGCAATAGAGGTAATAAAGCACAATCTTTAGCAGCAACCCCAATCACTGGAAATTAGAGAGGTGCCACTACTAATACGGGCAGAGGTGCAAACCGTCTGTATATGATGGGCAATTGACAGGATTAGGAAGTTGCACCAGATATGATTACGGGTATGCTTTGAGTATTTTTCCATGATGTGTATGTTTTGCTTGACCTAGGTTCCACTTTATCATTTGTAACTCTATATGTGGCTAGTCAGTTTGAGATCCTTCCTAAATATTTTCTCGAGACCTTTAGTGTTTTTACTCCTACTTGTGAGCTAATCATAGCCGAAAGGGTTTATAGAGATTGCGTAGTGTCCATTTATCATAGGGATACTCTTGATGATTTGATTGAGTTATAGATAGTTTACTTTGACGTGATCCTTGGCATGGACTGGCTTCATGCCTGCTACGCCTCTATCAATTGTAGAACCCTAACGGTCAAATTTCAATTTCTAAATGAGCCTATTATAAATTGGAAGGGTAGTTCTGCAGTGCCTAAGGGTAAGTTTATTTCCTACCTTAAGGCAAGAAAACTAATCTCTAAAGGATGTATCTATCACCTCATACAAGTTAACGATGATGATGTAGAGTCTCCACCTTTTGAGTTAGTTCCAGTTGTCAATGAGTTTCTTGATGTCTTCCCTGATGATTTGCCTAGAGTCCCTCCTGATAGGGAGATCGAATTTAGGATTGATGTTCTCCCCGATACTCAGCCTATCTCTATTCCTCCATATAGAATGACTCCCGCCGAGTTGAAAGAACGGAAAGAGTAGTTTAAAGATCTCTTGGATAAGGGATTTATTAGGTTGAGTGTGTCTCTGTGGGGCGCTCCTGTCCTATTTATGTGCAAGAAATATGGTTACCTCAGAATGTGTATAGATTATCACCAACTGAATAAGGTGACCATTAAGAACAAATATCCTCTTCCAAAGATTGACGACTTGTTTGACCAACTTCAGGGCTCCACTATCTTCTCTAAGATAGACCTTAGATCAGGCTATCACCAGTTGAAAGTGAGAGAATATGATATCGTGAAGATGGCTTTTCTAACTCGATATGGTCACTTCAACTTTTTGGTAATGTCCTTTGGGTTGACAAATGCACCTGCAACTTTCATGGACTTGATGAATAGAGCATTTAGACAGTACCTTGATATATTTGTAATTGTGATCATCGATGATATTTTGGTGTACTCCAGAGATGAGGAAGAGCCTGGTGATCACCTTTGAATATTCTTCAGACGCTCAAGGACAGAGAGTTATATGCAAAATTCTCCAAGTGTAAGTTTTCGCTTAAGTCCATGACTTTTTTGGGCCATATTGTTTTAGGTGATGGTATTCGAGTAGATATGCAGAAAATGGAGGCAATTAAGAACTAGCCTAGACCCACCTCTCCAACTGACATAAGAAGTTTTCTAGGTTTGGATGGTTACTATTGCAGATTTATTGAGGGATTCTCTTCTATATCCTCGCCATTGACTAAGATGACTCAGAAGAAAACTAGGTTTCAATCGTCTGATGAGTGTGAGAAGAGTTTGCAAAAGTTGTAAACTATGTTAACGACTACACTAGTGTTAACTCTACCTGAGGGGATTGATGATTTTGTGATCTATTGTGATGCCTCTAGAGTGGGATTGAGATGTGTTCTGATGTATAGAGATAAGGTCATAGCTTATGCTTCCAGATATCTTAAGAACTATCAGAGGAACTATCCAACGCATGACTTAGGATTGGCTGCGGTGGTGTTTGCACTCAAGATTTGGTGCCACTACTTATATGGAGCACATGTCGATGTATTCACAGATCATAAGAGCCTGCAATATGTCTTCACCTAGAAAGAGCTTACCTTGAGGCAGAGGAGAGAGGTTGAGTTGCTCAAAGATTATGACATGAGCATCCTCTACCATTCAGGTAAAGTTAATATGGTTGCTGATGATTTTAGCAGGTTTTCTATGGGAAGCACTATCATGTGGAAGGAGAGAAAAAAACGTTAGCCAAAGAGGTGCATAGGCTAGCACGATTAGGAGTTCAACTAGATAAATCTGGCGAAGGTGGAATACTTTTGCATAACGGGTCTATGTCATCTCTTGTGGTTGAGATAAAGGAGAAGCAAGACCAAGATCCCATCTTACTCCAATTGAAGGAAGATGTACACAAGTAGAAAGTGATGACATTCATCAAAGGGGAAGATGGGGTATTGAGATACAAAAATAGATTATGTGTCCCAGATGGTAATGGTATTCGAGAAAGAATCATGGTAGAGACCCATAGCTCTAGATACTCTATCCATCCAGAGTCTACAAAAATGTATCGCGACATGAGAGAGGTTTATTGGTGTAATGGGATGAAGAGAGACATTGCAGACTTCGTTTCTAAGTGCCCAAACTGCCAACAAGTAAAAGTTGAGCACCAAAGGCCATGTAAAGTAGATAAAAATTTTGAAATTCTAGAGTGGAAATGGGAGATAATCAATATGGATTTCATCACAGGCTTACCAAGGTCTCACATACAATATGGTTTGATATGGGTAATTGTTAATAGGAGGACTAAATCTGTAACGATCCAAAAAAAATTTAACTTCTTATTGGTTGGTCTTGGATGATGTTGTACTTTTCATGGTTGAATTTTGGTAGCGATGGGTTGATTTTAAGTGGCCGGATTCAAAACGGACCTTTTGGTGTCATAGAGAGGTCATTTAAGCAGTGTATTTGAGGAATCATAACTTTTAATATAGGATGAACTGTGTAGGATGCTATATATAAAATTGAAGCTCTTTGGGTTAGCTTCTCAACGCAGCTGGTTTCACTCAATTTGGAGTTATGGCCAAAACAATAAGATTGTCCGTAATTAGAAGGACGCTGGAAACGAGTTTTGGAAATGGTCCAAGGACAGGACCACGGACTGTGTGAAGGTCCACGGTCCATGTAAAGGTCCACGGTCCATGAGGGGGTTCGTGGGAGGTTCCAGTGGCCTCCTGTTGTCCAGGACCCTGGTCAAGGACCAAGGCTAACCCCACGGACCACCCCACGGTCCGTGAGACCTTACACGGGCCGTGAGAGGTCCCGTGAAGT
>JBCEWC010009808.1:0-18332 GCA_038996855.1 Solanum aculeatissimum
AGTACCAAGTCCCTTTTGAAAAGACTTCCAAAAATGAGAAGTAAATTGAGTACCACGATCCGATATAATAGACCTCGATATACCATGCAATCTTACCAACTCCTAAATATACACCTTGGCATACTCCTCGGCACTATAGGAAGTCTTAAACGGTAAGAAGTGAGCCGACTTGGTCATCCTATCAACCACAACTTATATTGAATCAAAGTGTCTCCGAGTACGGGGTAACCCAACCACAAAATCCGTTTTCACATCGTCCCACTTCCAAGTAGGAATTTTGATATCTTGGGTCCAGCCACCGGGCCTTTGATGTTCCACTTTTACTTATTGGCAATTAGGACATTCCGATACGAACTTGGCTATGTCCTTCTTCATTCCGTTCCACTAATACAACTCTCTCAAATCTCGGTGCATTTTAGTATATCCCGAATGGATAGAATATTGAGAGTTATGAGCCTCTATCATGATAACCTCCTTTAGGACATCAACATCTGGAACACACAATCGGCCTTGGTACCATAACACGCCATCTCCCCCTTGGGAAAAAACCTCAATCTTTCCTTCCGAAACTAATTTCTTCAATTCAACTAAGGAGGGATCTAAGTCTTTTGTTGCCTTAACATCAACCACTATCGACGACTCGGATCCACCTTGAACAAGAATTCCACCATTGTCAGATTCGGCCAACCTTACACCCAACCTAGCCAAACGATGCACCTCTTTCACTGTCTCCTTTTTTGCTTCATCCACATGTGATACACTTCCCATGGAGAGCCTACTAAGGGCGTCCGCCACAATATTAGCCTTCCCGGGATGATAAAGAACACTCATATCATAATCTTTGAGAAGTTCCAACCATCTCCTTTTCCTCAAATTAAGGTTTCTTTGGGTAAACACATATTGAAAACTCTTGTGATCAGTGAAGACATCCACATGAACCCCATACAAATAATGTCACCAAATTTTCAAAGTAAACACCACCATCGCTAACTCAAGATCATGGGTGGGATAATTTTGCTCATGCACCTTCAATTGTCGAGACACATAAGCTATCACCTTACCATGTTGCATAAGTACACAACCCAAACCAATACACGATGCATCACAATATACCACAAAACCATCTAATCCATTTTGCAAAGTCAATACCGGAGCCGATGTAAGTCGATCCTTCAAGGTTTGGAAACTTTTCTCATATTCATTTGACCACACAAATTTGGCCTTCTTTTGAGTCAACTTAGTCAATGGAGACACTATAGAGGAAAACCCTTTAACAAACCTTCTATAATAACCGGCTAAACTAATGAAACTGTGAATATCTGAAAGAGTCAACGGTCTAGACCAATTCCTCACCGCTTCAGTTTTTTTAGGGTCAACCTTGATGCCATCGACGGACACTACATGACCAAGGAAAGAAACCTCTCTCAACCAAAACTCATATTTGCTAAACTTGGCATACAATTGCTTCTCTCTCAACGTCTGAAGCACCAACCTCAAGTGATCCATATGCTCCTGCTCTTTTTGGGAGTAAATCAAGATGTCATCAATGAAGACCACCATAAAATTATCAAGGAACGGTTTGAACACCTGATTCATAAGATCCATAAACACCGTCGGAGAATTAGTCAACCCAAATGATATCACCACAAACTCTATGTGACCATATCGAGTCTAAAAGGCCATCTTGGGGATGCCATACTACCTCACCTTCAACTGGTGGTAACCGGAACAAAGGTTTATTTTAGAGAAATGAGTAGCTCCTTGTAGTTGGTCGAAACAATCATCAATTCTAGGCAACGGGTAGCTATTCTTAACGATCACCTTATTCAATTGTCGATAGTCAATACACATTTGGAGAAACCCATCCTTCTTCCTCACAAATAACACGGGAGAACCCCAAGGTGAAATGCTCGGCCTAATATAACCCTTTTCTAACAAGTCTTTCAACTGATCTTTTAATTCCTTCAACTCCGTCGAGTCCATACAATTAGGAGGAATAGAAATAAGTTGAGTATCCAGAAGGAGATTTATACCAAAAATCTATTTCTTTATCGGGAGGAATACTAGGTAAATCCTCGGGAAACACATAGGGAAATTAATTAACTAGCAGAACCGATTCAAGCTTAGGTGACTCACCCTCTACATCTCTAACCCGCACAATGTGATAAACGCGCCCCTTACAAATCATATTCAGGGCTTTGAGGTAGAAAATAAACCGACCCTTAACCATGGAATCACTACCCTTCCACTCAAACATGGGTTCATTAGGAACTTGGAATTTCACTTTCTTAGTTCTACAATCAACCGAGGCATACGATGCATGCAACCAATCCATCCCAAGAATAAATCAAAGTCATACATCTCAAGTTCTACAAGGTCACCGGGGAACACTTTATGCAACACAGAGACAGAACAACCACGATACACTTTTCAAAAAAAATTAGACCCACCCACGAGAGTACACACCGAATAAGGTTACCTTAGAGTTTCAGGATTCAAACAAAATTTAACGGCCAACGGAGGAGAAACAAAAGATAAATTTGCGCTCGCGTCAAGTAAAGAATAAGCATCAAAATCAAAGATTTTTAACATACTAGTCACGACGTCCGGAGCTTCCTCCACCTCCTACCGGGCATAAAGAGCATAAAATCGGTTGTTCCGGGGAGCACCACTAACTAGAGCTTTCGGCTGCCCTTGACCACCCGGGGCCGCTTGATCTTTCTTTGCACCCCTCGAATAGTCGAAAATCTTGTGATCTAAACCCCCACATCTAAAGCAAGCACCCGAAGCCCTCATACAATCACCCACATGGTTCTTCCCACTCTGGTCACAACAGAGAATTCGGGGACAACCCCCAATTTGTAACTTAGGAGGACGCACTCTTGCATTAGCAACCCTCACATTGGAACCTTGTCCTAGATGGAACCAGCCAAAACTGCCACCACCCTTTGAGTTGGAGAGCCCACCATGGAACTGGGCCCTCTTAGCCTTATTCACCCTTTTTTTCTTAAAATTTTCACCTTCAATTTGCTCGGCATAAGTCATAAGTCTCGAGATGTCCATGTCAAGGATGAGCATAGTGGTTCGGCACTCCTTTGCCACCAAATCTGAACCACCCAAAATAAACTTGTGCATTCTTACACGGGGATCCGCTATAAGAATAGAGGCATATTTGGAGAGGTTAGTTAATTTGAGAGAATAATACCTCATAGTCATACCACCATATCGAAGATTGATGAACTCAGTCATTTTGGCCTCTCTAAGCTCAAGAGAAAAGAATCGGTCAAGGAAGGTCATTTTGAACTCTTCCCACCCAACCTTGACATCAATAATCCTCTCAACTAGCCACTGATTATACCACACCTGAGCCACGTCTTTCAATTGATATGCATCCAACTCAGTCTTCTCCTTAGAACTAACACCCATAATGTTCAACACTTTAGTGAGTTTATCAATGAACTCTTGAGCATATTCATCCACTTTCAAGCCAAAGAACATCGGATGGTTTATCCGGGTGAAGTCCCTCACTGTAGAGGTCGGAGTACCAACAGTTAGGGGATTAGCTGGCGGGGCTTGGTTAGCCACTTCTAGGGCCAATATAGACACCATATTTCTAAATTCAGCATGGGTAACTTATTTCTCTACCGGTGCCTGAGGGGTTGGTTCCTCGTAGTTGAGAGCTTGACGGGGAAAGGGAGCTCTTCTGGGAGGCATGTTCTGAAAGAACGACAAGAATGCCAAGAGTTTAGGGAATTTATCATAATAGCTCACAGAATGATATAGAGAAATAATGAAATGAGAAAAATTCCTAAAATGTCATCATAGCCTCCCGTTCATAGGCATGGCGTGCATCACACCCATGAACAAAACTCTAATCGATGTGGCATGTTGGACTCCGAGGATATTTTACAAACCTAGGGCTCTGATACCATATTTGTCAAGACCTGGAAGTGGGGTCTAGATGCGACATGGTAAAGGAGAACTTGAAAGTCCTCGATCAAGCCATCATAGCATCATTACTCACATCATCAGTTCAGAAGAACATAAAAAATAAACATATAGCATATATTTCTATGGAGAATGGAGCTTTGGACTCAAGCTATGGGGATGTTGCCGGGAATGGGACAAACATGTATCACATACCATATAACAAGTGGGTCTAAGGGGCGGGTAAGTAGGACTCAAGCAATGGGGGCATACCGGGTTAGGGGACTTTCCACATATAGGTCTCAGGGAACTTTCTGGATCAACTCACGGGGGGTCTCATGAACCATGTAGCTGCACACGGACTATGTATTGGTCCGTGGAGCATCACTTAGTCCGGAGTCCAGCCCCGAGCCTTGCTGAGCTCACTGGGACACTTCACGGGACCTCCTCCCCGATATTCAACCCATTTCTGTTCCCCCTTACCGTATGGCCCCAGTAGAGTTAAAAGAGTTAAATGACCAATTGAAGGACTTATTCTAGAAGGTTTTCATAAGGCTTAGTAAGTTACCTTGGGGTGCACCGGTGTTGTTTGTGAGGAAAAAGGATGGCTCCCTTAGGATGTACATTGACTATCGGCAACTCAATAAGGTCACCATAAAGAACAAGTATCCCATGCAAAGGATAGATAATCTATTTGAAAAACTACAAGAGGCTAGTCATTTATCTAAGATTGATCTCTTGTCCAGGTACCACCAATTGAGGGTAAGGGAGTGTGATGTTCCCAAGATGGATTTCAGGACTAGGTATTGCACTTTGATTTTGTGGTAATGTCATTTGGTTTAACTAATGTGCCAACAATATTTATGGATCTTATGAATAAGGTCTTTAAACCCTAACTTCAATTGTTTGTGATCATATTCATTGATGATATTTTGATCTACTCTCAAAGTAAAGAGGAGCATGCGAATCACTTGAGGAGAGTGTTGCAAATTTTGAGAAATGAAAGGTTATTTGCCAAATTTGATAAATATGAGTTTTGGTTGAGAGAAGTTTCATTCCTAGGGCATGTGGTGTCAGGAGATGGGATAAAAGTAGACCCTAAGAAGATGGAAGTGATAAGGAATTGGCCTAGGCCATTGACTCCAACTGATATTAGGAGTTTCTTGGGATTAGTGGGGTACTATCGGAGGTTTGTACATGGTTTCTCTTCCATTGCTTCCCCTTTGACCAAATTAACCAAAAAGAAGGTAGAATTTACTTAGACTGAAGAATGTGAAAAGAGTTTCCAAATTTTGAAAGATAAACTTAGTCCCGCTCCTATTTTGGCTTTACCAGAAGGGTTAGGAGGGTTTACGGTCTATTGTGATGCTTCAAGGGTTGGTTTGGGGTGTGTAATAATGCAAGGTGACAAGCTCATAGCCTATGTTTCTAGGAAACTAAAGGTGAATGAGCGTAATTATGTCCCGACTTGAGAGCAGGGCCTAGATGTGACAAGGCGAAAGAAAACCCAAGAGTCCTCGATCAAGCCATCTTAGCATCATCACACACATCATCGGTTCGAAAGCGCGTAACATAATAAATAACACATAAGTCTAAGGGATTCCAGGACTTTGGACTCAAGCTATGGGGATGTTTCTAGAAATGGGATAGGCATGAATCACATAGCATATAGAAATTACTTTCTAAGGGGAGGGTAAGTATAACTCAAGCTATGGGGACAAGAAGGGTTAGGGACTTTCCACATAAGCACATTCCCATCTAACAAATCATAATAGCATAAGCGGAAACATAATCGAAACATAAATAACCATAGCAAAATATAGATAATTATAGCATCTCAAATAAACACATAGTACGACGTACAATAGAATTTGATAAATATCCAACAATGCCTCTACAACAATAAGATGGGGGCCTCGACATAGTTCGGGCTCACCCTTAAATCACAAGATAGATAATGGAATAAAACATAAGATAGAAGAAAGTGGGTATTTCCCTTAGAGTATAGGGTTCACCACTAAAAACAAGTCTGAGATCTCAACTATGCATCCAACGGTGGATGAATGTTGTCTCCAGCCCCTACATGGTTAGATCATGTAGAGAAAGAGTATGGGTTAGCACATATAATGCACTAAGTATGCAAGCATGTCATGCATATTAACATGAACCTATAACAAAACTAGATGATGAGGGCACATATATGTATAGAAAGAATATATATATATATACAGGAAGTGAATATCATAACTATGTGTCATGAAGTGCCATGATGCATGAATGCAAACCTACGTATCATAGCGGGATGTGACCTTAACCAACAACAAAGGAGACCAAGCGAGCTACTTCTTTAAATTGGACTACTTTCCAGGTAGATCCTAGGTCAACCCTTAAAAAAGGGGATACAAGTCAATCCCATCTAGGGAGATAACCCATGTTGGCACATGGTTTGACGAAAACGAGTGGGACCTTGGGGATAGCCCACTTACTACTCCAATCCATCGGTACTAAGTCGCATCCCACGAGAATACATATACATATACAAGCTTTCAAAATAGGGGTTCAATGCTTCAAATCCATTCAATGCAAATATAGGCTAAAAAGCCAAAATCATAATTTAAGTCCTTCCGTAATTAGGCTCAAAAGCCAAACAAGAGTTTTCAAATAACCATACCCGTAGGACAATGCATAGGAGTAGCTCATTCTAATATAACTATGTGGTGTAAACACCCAAAATGCTCATGAGGCCAAATCAAGACAAGATGTGATCATATTCTAGTCAATTCCCACGTCTTACCAAAATCAAGTCAAGTCATGTCAAGAGTTTCATCAAAACAAACTTTTCATGTATGCATATGTCATGAATGATGAGATGAATTCATAGGCAATAGATATTAAATCTTAATTCAACAAAACAATATGAAATTCAATTGAAATCCATGAGAAAATCCCAATTTAAATCATAATTTGAATTACCCATGCCTAAACAAGTTTTCAAGAGACCATGCATATTCAAATCTTCATAATTCCAATGAAAAACATGATAATTGAATTTAAATCATCTTAAAATTAATATTAAAATATATCCCACAACTCAATTGAATTAGATCACTCATAAATTAAAAGACCCAATTTCAAAGAGAGCAAAAATTCATCAAAAATTGAAGAATAAGAGTTTTGGGTCTTCATGGTTAACTGAACCTTCATAAATCCAATGGAATTCAACAAATTAGTGCTTAATTCCCTTTAAAATCAATAATTAAATACAGCCCATACTTCAATTTAATCAAAACGACAATAAATTTAAAGACCCATTTGCAAAGTACTTAATTTCATAAAAATTGAAGAAGAAGAAGAGTTTTGGGTCTTTATGGTTGAAAGGAGAACCATGAATCAATATCATATACCTTGATAACCAAGATTAATGAAGAAAAAACTGAATTGAGAAGAAGAAAGCCCTCCTTAAATCCCCAATTGAATCTTCATCCTCAAGACTAGTAGAGAGTATTTTAGGATTTGAATTTGAGAGTTTGAATGAGGAATGAGAGTGAGTGAATGATTAAAATCTTATTTGGGGGCTTAGGATAGGTTTAAAGGTCATAAACGACCTTGGGAATGGGTCAAATTATTAAAAATACCCCAATAAAATGCGGTTTAAAATCGTAACCCAAGGCTCTCATGGATGATCTCACAGGTCGTGAGCCTCACTGACCCAGCCCAGGTAGTCTTTACTAAAATGAGCATAACGTTTTACTTCAAACTCAGAATTGAGTGAAACCAATTTTGTTGGAAATTTAATTCAAAGAGATTCAATTTGACCTAGGTAAGACATGAGATTTGATTAGAATGTGATCACATCTTATCTTGACTTGGTTGTTTGAGCATATTGGTTGTTTACACCATCTTGTATTTATTATAATGAGCTACTCCTATGCATTGATCTTTGGATTTTGTACTTGAACTATTGTTTGGCCTTTTAGCCTAATTATGGAAAGACTTGAATTACGATTTGGCTTTTTAGTCCAACCTTGCATTGCATGGATTTAAAAGTATCGAACCTCCATTTGAAAGCTTGTATATGTATATGTATTCCCATGAGATGAGACTTAGTACCGAGGGATTGGAGTCGAGGTGGACTATTTCCAAGGGTCCATACTCCTTTCTATCAAACCATGTGCCAATATGGGATTTCTTCCATTGTGGGATGACTTGTTTTGTTTCCCCTGTTTAGGGTGACTTAGGATCTACCTAGCAAGTAGTCCAATACCAAGTAGTAGCTCGCTTGGTCTCTCTTATTGTTGGTTGAGGTCACATCCCCGCTATGAATATGTTGTTTTGCATTCATGTATCATGATTTTTATGACATATTGATATAATATTCTCCCTTGCTTATACATTCTTTCTATATGTATATATGTGCCCTTGTCATCTAGCTTATTTTAGGCTCACATTCATGTGCATTGCTTGCCCGCATACTTAGTGGATTATATGCGCTAACCAACACTTTTTGTCTACATTATCTGTAGGGACCGGAGATGAAATCTATCCATCTTTGGACGCTTAGTTGAGATCTTGTATTGTTACTAGTGGTGAGCCCTATACTTCAAGGGCAAAACCCACCTCCCTCTATCTTATGTTTTATTTGTCATATTTATCTTATGACTTAAGGGTGAGCCTGGGTTATGTCATGGCCCCCATCTTATTCCATGTAGAGGCATTGTTGGACATATTGGATTATATTGTACGCTATTTACGTGCCTATTTGAGATGCTATGACTATTTATGCTTTGACTATGATTATGCCTATACCATTATGATTTGTTGGATGAGAATGTTTTTATGTAGAAAGTCCCAAGTCCTTCATTGCCCCCATAGCTTGAGTCATACTTACCTACCCCTTAGAATGTACTTTTTATGTGCTATGTGATTCATGCAAATCCCATTCCCGATGACATCCCCATAGTTTGAGTCCAAAGTCCCGGAATCCCTTAAACTTATGTGCTACTTGTTATTTTATACACTTCTGAACCAATGATGTGTGAATCGATGCTAATATAGGTTGATTAAGGACTCTTGGGTTCTCACTCTCCATGTCACATCTAGGACCTAATCCCAGATCATCACAAAATAGTATCAGAGCACTAGGTTTATAAATGATCCTCGGAGTCCAACTTGTCGCATCAATCTTATTCATGGGTGTGATGCATGCCATACCTATGCATGAGAGCCTATGGAAATGTTTTAGGAATTATCTTACTTCATTGTTTCTTATGTCGTGCTATGAACTGTTTTGTAAGATTTCGTGAAGTGTTGGTGTTCTTATCACTTTTTCAGAAGATGCCTCCTCGAAGAGTTCTTCTTCCTAGGGAAGCCCCGGTTTACGAGGAACAGGCCCCTCGAGAGCCTATGGAGGAATAAGTGCCTTATGATGAATTTCGGTATGTGGTTTCTATGTTGGCTCAAGTGGTGACTAATCAAGCTCAACCAACCAATCCCACAAATAGTAGCACTCCAGCCTCCAGGGTGAGAGAATTCACTTGGATGAATCCTCCAAAGTTCTTTGGTACAAAAGTTGATGAGAATTCTCAAGAGTTTGTTAATGAGCTCACTAAAGTGATGTCTGTCATGGGTGTTAGTTCTGAAGAGAAAGCTAAATTGACTGCATACCAGTTGAAGGATGTGGCCCAGGTATGGTACAATCAATGGGTGGTTGAGAGGATTGCGGATGTTAAGGTTGATTGGGAATAATTCAGGTTTGCACTTTTGGACCGTTTCTTCCCTCTCGAACTTTGAGAGGCTAAGATGACCGAATTTATTAACCTCAAGCAAGGTAGCATATCTATGAGGGACTATTCTCTCAAGTTCACCAACATCTCAAAGTATGCTCCCACGCTAGTGGCATAACCCCGTGCAAGGATGCACAAGTTTATTTCTGGGGTCTCTGATTTGGTAGTGAAGGAATGTCGCACTGCTATGTTTATTTGAGACATTGATATCTCCAAGCTTATGACTTATGCGGAACAGATTGAGGGAGAGATATTCAAGGATTGAAGACTAAATGATTCCAAAAGGGCCCTGTTTGATGGTGGATTTTCTAATTCCAGGAGTGGTGGTGGAAATGGTCGATCCCATCAAGTCCAAGGTTTGAATATGATGTTTCCCAGTTCTAGGGTGCCCCCTCCAAAAACACAAGTTGGGGGTAGACCATGGCCCCCTCCTTGTGGCCAGTGTGGAGGGAATCATTTGGGTGAATGTAGGAAGATTTCGGTTGCTTGCTTCGTGTGTGGAAGTATGAACCATAAAGTTGTTGATTGTCCAAAAAACCAGAACAAGGATCAAGTGACTCTAGGTGGGCAGGGGCATTCAAAGGCTCAAGTTGGTGTGCTTCCAGAAACAATAGGTTTTATGCTCTTCATGCCGGACAGGAAGTGGATGAAGCTCCAAATGTTGTGACTGGTATGTTAAAAGTCTTTGATTTTGATGCTTATTCTTTGCTTAATCTAGGTGAAAATTTATCTTTTGTGACTCCTCTGTTGGTTTTAAATTTGATTTGAGTCTTGAAACTTTGAGGGAACCTTAGTCAATGTATACTCCCGTGGGTGAGTCTATCATTGCTCAAAATGTGTATCGGGGTTGTCCTATTTCAGTCTTGCATAAATCTTTCCCGGTGACCTTATAGAGCTTGAGATGTTTGATTTCAATGTTATTCTTGGAATGGATTGGTTGCATGCGTCGAATGCCTCGGTTGATTGTAGGATTAGGCAAGTCAGGTTTCATATCCCTAATGAGCCTGTTTTTGAATGGAAGGGTAGTGATTCCATTATTAAGGGCCGGTTCGTTTCTTATCTCAAAGCCTGAAAATGATTTCTAGGGGGTGTATCTATGATATTGTAAGAGTTAGGGATGTCAAATATGATCATGGTAAGACATGGGATTTGACTAGAATGTGATCACATCTTGTCTTGACTTAGCTCTTTGAGCATATTGGGTGTTTACACCTTCTTGTATTTGTTAGAATGAGCTACTCCTATGAATTGATCTTTGGATTTGGTACTTGAACTCTTGTTTGGCCTTTTAGCCTAATTATGGAAAGACTTGAATTAGGATTTGGCTTTTTAGCCCAACCTTTTATTGCATGGATTTAAAGTATCAAACCTCCATTTGAAAGCTTGTATATGTATATGTATTCCCATGGGATGAGACTTAGTACCGAGGGATTGGAGTCGGGGTGGACTATCTCCAACGATTCATACTTCTTTCCGTTAAACCATGTGCCAACATGGGATTTCTCCCATTGTGGGATGACTTGTTTTGTTTCCCCTGTTTAAGGAGACTTGGGATCTACCTGACAAGTAGTCCAATTCCAAGTAGTAGCTCGCTTGGTCTCTCTTGTTGTCGGTTAAAGTCACATCCCCGCTAAGAATATGTAGGTTTGCATTCATGCATCATGAATTTCATGGCATATTGATATAATATTCTCCCTTGCTTATACATTTCTTTTGTATATATATATGTGCCATTATCATCTAGCTTATTTTAGTCTCACGTTCATGTTCATTGCATGACCGCATACTTAGTGCATTATATGTGCTAACCCATACTGTTTGTCTACATGATCTAACTATGTAGGGACCAGAGACGACATTTGTCCACCTTTGGACGCTTAGCTGAGATTTTGGATTGCTACTAGTGGTGAGCCCTATACTTCAAGGGCAAAACCCACCTCTCTCTATCTTATGTTTTATTTGTCATATCTATCTTATGACTTGAGGGTGAGCCCGGGTTATGTCGTGGCCCCCATCTTATTCTATGTAGAGGCATTGTTGTACATATTGGATTCTATTGTATGTCGTTTACATGCTTATTTGAGATTCTATGACTATTTATTCTATAACTATGATTATGCTTATACCATTCTGATTTGTTGGTGAGAATGTGTTTACATGGAAAGTCCTAAGTCCCTTCTTGCCCCCTTAGCTTGAGTCATACTTATCCGCCCCTTAGAATGTACTTGTTATGTGCTACGTTGTAACGACCCAAAAAAATTTTAACTTCATAATGGTTGGTCAAGGTTAGTGTTGAACTTATCATGGTTGAATTTTTGTAGCCATGGGTTATATTTAAGTGGCCGGATTCAAGGGAATGGTTTTGGTGGAAGGTTGTAAGGTCGTTTAGGAAGCACTGACTTTGAGAAGGTATATCTTTTGTTACAAGTTTAATTATGTGATCTATTATATATCCAATTGAAGCTCTTTGAGTTATCTTCGTAATGCAACTGGTTTCACTAAAATTGGAGTTTGGATGTCAAAATTATGGCCTTTGCAGTGAGACTGCCCGTAATTGGAAGTATGCTGGAAAAGGGTTCCGAATTGGGGTCTAAGTATGGGACCACGGTCCGTGGTGGATTTTGTGGATTAGTACAATGTGCTCCTAGGGGTCGGGAGCCAAGCCATGGATCAAGTGTGACCCCACGGACCACTTCACGGTCCGTGTGAGCCTTCACAGTCTGTGAAGGGTTTCGTGGGTTGGTCCAGAGAGTTGCCAAGGTGCAGGGCTGGGCTCAAGACCAAGTGTGGTCCCACGGGTAGGACCACGACCCGTGAGCTAGTACATGGCCACTGGGTGTCCTCCGTGAGACCCTGTGTTCAGTGATCCCCTCCATTTCATTAATGGATAATTCGTAATTTAATTAAATCCTATGCCCCTTTTAGCCTTTCTAAGGTCTCCTAACACCCCTAAATCAAACCCTAATCCCCTTTCATCTATTCTAGCACTCTTCAATCCTCACCAAAATTCTCTCAATCCTCTTGACCTCCATTGATAAAAGCTTGTAGAAATTTGGGGAAAATCAACTTTCTTGCAAATTCATTCAATTTTCTTGGCTAATCTCTAGGTATGTGGGTTTGATTCATGGATTACTTTTCATCCATGAATATCCAAGAACCATCCTCTTTAAATTATAAATTTAAGCTTCCTTTAATTATGGATTCTTTAAATTTTAATGTGTTTTATTGTATTTATTTGTAGGCTATAGAAACTAGGTGATTTAAGGATGATTTAAGTTTAAATTTTATGAAATGCATGGAAATTCCTGAAGGATCAATGTGAATGTCCCTTTAATGGTTTAATATGAATGAGTAAATTGGATTATGCTTGAAATTGGGATTTTCTCATGAACTATGCTAAATTATCTATTGAATTGTGGTTTAAAGTTTGAATCCTTCATTACCCATGCACTTGATTCCTCATTCATGGAAAATGCATTGAAGTATGGTTATGATAAAGTACTTATTAAGGGCATGGCCCTCATGTTATGATATGGTATGTTAAGGCTTGTGATCACATAATCTCTTGATATGGATCCTTGAGCAACATGGTTGTTTACACAAATATGATATGATAAGATATGATAAGTATGGAGCTACTCTTATGCATAAGGTTTGACATGAAAGTGTATTTGGATTTTTAGCCCAATGAATCATGGTTATGAAATGTATTTGACTCTTGTTAAGTATGCATGAGAGTAATGAAAGTGGATTTGGCTTTTAAGCTCAAGGGTGCATGGTTTGATGTTCAAGTGTCAAGTTTTTGTTTTAAAGCTTGTATATGTATATGTATTCTTGTGGGATGACGATTTAGTACTGAGAAGGATTGGAGTAGTAAGGTGGCTATCCCCAAGGGTCCCGCTCCTTTCCTGAAACTATGTGCCAACATAGGTATGCTACCAAAATGGGAGGCCCATAAAGTATGCTTTGATATGATATGATATGATATGATATGGTATGCTATGTTATGTAAATACTTCTGAAATGACTGGGTCGTAAGGAAGGTGGCCATCACACTGAAATGGGAGGCCCGTAAGGTATGGTGTAGATTACCTTTGGCAAGTAATCTTCTTCGATCCGATGGAAGGCCTCATCGGGCAAGTTTTTGTTGTAGCTCACATGAGTTTGGATTTCGATTATGGTTCCATCCCCTTTATACTATAACCATTATGGCATTCATGCATCATGGTTATCATGGCATATTGATATACTATTCTTTCTTATATTCTCTTTCTATGTATGTGCCTTTGCCATCTAGGTTGTCTATAGGTTCATGTGCATAAGAATTTGCATGCCCGCATACTTAGTGCTTTATTGTACTAACCCATACTCTTTGTCTACATGTTCTAACCATGTAGGGACCTAAGGTGACTTTCATCCTCCGCTAGACGACTAATCGAGAATCAAAGTGTTGCTTATGGTGAGCCCTATGTTCCAAGGGCAACATCCCATTTAATTTACCTATGTCTTTACTTATGTTTCTTTACTTTATGACTTGAGGGTGAGCCCGGATTTTGTCGAGGCCCCATCTTATCCTATGTAGAGGCATTGTTAGACATATCGACTCTTGAACATTATGATATATGATATTTGTAATGATATGGCTACCTATGTTAAGTGACGATATCTTATGTTATGCTTCCGTTTCCGCTTATGCTATTATGATGATGTATTGGCTGTGAATGTTGGGAATGTGCTTATGTGGAAAGTACCCTAACCCGGTATGCCCCCATAGCTTGAGTCCTACTTACTCGCCCCTTAGAAATACTTGATATGTGCTATGTGATTCATGTTCATTCCATTATCGGCAATATCCTCATAGCTTGAGTCCAAAGCTCCATTTCCCCTAGAATTATATGTTATGTGCTTACTTTTCTGCGCTTCCAAACCGATGATGTGAGTAATGATGCTATGATGGCTTGATTTAGCACTTTTGGGTTCTCCTTCGCCATGTCACATCTAGGCCCTACTTTCAGGTCGTGAAAAAGATATTATCAGAGCCCTAGGTTTGTAAATGATCCTTGGAGTCTAACATGTCACGTCGGTTAGAGTCTTGATCATAGTGTACGCGCCATACCTTTGAGCGAGAGGCTATGATGATATTTTAGGAACTTGTCACTTTATTGCCCCTTGTGTTATACCTTGTACCGTTTATGAGATTCCCTAAACTCTTGATGTTCTTGTCGCTCTTTCAGAACATGCCTCCTAGAAGAGCTCCCTTCCCCCATCAATCTACAGAATTTTAGGAACAAGCCCCTCGGGCACCGATAGAGGAACAAGTATCTCATGCAAAGTTTAGAAATGTGGTGTCTATGTTGGCCCAAGCAGTAGCTAACCAAGCCCGGCCTACTATTCCTGCAACTGTTGGTACTCCAACCTCTAAGGTGAGGGATTTCACTCGGATGAACCCTCTGAAGTTCTTTGGCTCAAAAGTGGACGAGGATGCCCAAGAGTTCATTGATGAACTCACTAAGGTGTTGACCATAATGGGTGTTAGCTTTGAGGAGAAGGTTGAGTTGGCTGCATATCAGTTGAAAGATGTGGCCGAGGTGTGGTATAATCAGTGGTTAGTTGATAGGATGGTTGATGTCAAGTTTGGGTGGGAAGAGTTCAAAATGGCCTTCCTTGACCGGTTCTTTCTTCTTGAGCTTAGAGAGGCCAAAATGACCGAGTTCATCAATCTTCGATAGGGTAGGATGACTGTGAGGGATTATCCTGTCAAATATCCCCGTGTAAGAATGCACAAGTTCATCTCTGGTATCTCTGATTTGGTTGTGAAAGACTACCATACGACTATGCTTATTCGGGATATGGACATCTCAAGACTCATGACTTATGCCAAGAAAATTGAGGGTGAAAAGCTTAAGGAAAAGAGGGTGAGTAAAGCTAAAAGGGGCCGGTTTTATGGTGGGTTCTCCAACTCTAAGAGTGGTGATGGGTTTGGCCGATTTTAACAAAGCCAAGGTTCAAGTGTGAGGCTTTCTAATCTAAGAGTGCCTCCTCCTAAGGCACAAGTTAGGGGTGGTCCCCGAATTCCTCGTTGTGGTCAATGTGGAAAGCATCATGTGAGTGATTGTAAGAGAGCTTCGGGTGCTTTCTTTGGATGTGGGAGTTTGGACCACAAGATTTCTGACTGTCCAAGGGGTAAAAAAAAGATCAAAAGGCTCCTGGTGGTCAAGGGCTGCTGAAAGCTCCGGTTGGTGGTGCTCCAAGAAACAACCAATTTTATGCTCTTCATGCCCAGCAAGAGGTTGAGAAAGCTCTGGAGATCATGATTGGTATGTTAAAAGTCTTTGATTTTGATGTTTATGCCTTACTTGATCCGGCTGCAAATTTATCTTTTGTGACTCCTCTGTTGTCTATTAAATTTTGTTTGAGTCCCAACACTCTAAGGAAATCTTATTCGGTGTATACTCCCGTGGGTGAGTCTATTATTGCCCCGAAAGTGTATTGTGGTTGTTTTGTCTCTGTGTTATATAATGTGTTCCCCGATGAACTTGTAGAACGTGAGATCTATGACTTTGATGTTATCCTTAGGATGGATTGGTTGCATGCATCGTATGCATCGGTTGATTGTAGGACTAGGGCAAGTCAAATTTCAAGTTCCTAATGAACCCGTGTTGGAATGGAAGGGTAGTGAATTCGTGGTTAAGGGTCGGTTTATTTCCTACCTCAAAGCCCGGAAGATGATTTGTAAAGGGTGCATTTATCACATTGTGCGGGTTAGATATGTAGAGGGTGAGTCACCTAAGCTTGAATTGGTTTCGGTGGTTAATGAGTTTCCCGATGTGTTCCCCGAGGACTTTGCCGATATTCCTCCTGATAGAGAAATAGATTTTGGTATAGATCTCTTCCCGGATACTCAACCTATTTCTATTTCTTCTTATCGTATGGCCCTGGCGGAGTTGAAAGAATTAAAACATCAATTGAAAAATTTATTAGAAAAGGGTTATATTAGGTCGAGCATTTCACCTTGGGGTGCTCCCGTGTTATTTGTGAGAAAGAAGGATGGGTCGCTCCACATGTGTATTGATTATCGGCAATTGAACAAGGTGATCGTTAAGAATAGGTACCCGTGGCCTAGAATTGATGATTTATTTGACCAACTTCAAGGAGCTACTCACTTATCCAAAATAGATCTTTGTTCGGGTTATCACCGATTGAAGGTAAGGGAGTGTAACATCCCCAAGATGGCCTTTCGAACTCGTTATGGTCATTTTGAATTTGTGGTGATGTCGTTTGGGTTAACCAATGCTCCGGCGGTGTTTATGGACCTTATGAATCGGGTTTTTAAACCGTTTCTTGATAGTGTTGTGGTAGTCTTCATTGATGACATCTTAATTTACTCCCATAATGAGCAAGAGCATATGGATCGCTTGAGATTTGTGCTTCAAACATTGAAGGAAAAGCAATTGTATGCCAAGTTTAGCAAGTGTGAGTTTTGGTTGGGAGAAGTTTTTTTCCTTGGTCATATGGTGTCCGGTGATGTCATTAAGGTTGATCCTAAGAAAACCGAAGCGGTGAAGGATTGGCCTAGACCGTTGACTCCTTCGGATATTTGAAGCTTCCTTGGTTTAGCCGGTTATTATAGAAGGTTTGTTGAAGGGTTTTCCTTTATAGCATCTCCATTGACTAAGTTGACTCAAAAGAAGGTCAAATTTGTGTGGTCAAATAAATGTGAGAAGAGTTTCCAAACATTGAAGGACCGACTTACATCGGCTTCGATTTTGACTTTGCCAAATTGGTTAGATGGGTTTGTGATATATTGTGATGCGTCGCGTATTGGGTTGGGGTGTGTGCTTATGAAACATGGCAAGGTGATAGCTTATGCGTCCCAACAATTGAAGGTGCATGAAAGAAATTATCCAACCCATGATCTTGAGTTGGTAGCGGTGGTGTTTGCTTTGAAAATTTGGCTACACTATTTGTATGGGGTTCATGTGAATGTCTTCACCGATCACAAGAGTTTGCAATATGTGTTCACCCAAAGAGACCTTAATTTGAGGAAAATGAGATGGTTAGAACTCCTTAAGGATTATGATATGAGCATCCTTTATCACTCTGGCAAAGCTAACGTTGTGGTGGATTCCCTTAGTAGGCTCTCTATGGGAAGTGTGACTCATATGGAAGAGGGAAAGAAGGAGATAGTGAAAGATGTGCACCATTTGGCTAGGTTGGGTGTGAGGTTGGGCGAATGTTACAATGGTGAAATTCTTGTCCAAGGTGGATCCAAGTCTTCCTTGGTAGTTGATGTTAAGACGAAACAAGACCTAGATCCTTCCTTGGTAGAGTTGAAGAAGTTGGCTGCCAATGGAAAGATTGAGGTTTTCTCCCAAAGGGGAGATGGCGTGTTACGATACCAAGGTCGATTGTGTGTTCCAGATGTGGACGGCCTAAAGGAGGTTATTATGAAAGAGGCTCATAACTCTCAATATTCTATTCATCCGAGATCTACCAAAATGCACCGAGATTTGAGAGAATTGTATTGGTGGCATGGAATGAAGAAGGACATAGCCAAGTTCGTGTTGGAATGTCCAAATTGCCAATAGGTAAAAATGGAACATCAAAGGCCCGGTGGCTTGA
>JBCEWC010009809.1:0-18329 GCA_038996855.1 Solanum aculeatissimum
AAGTATGATTTAAGAGGCTTGTTTGGGGACCTTCGGGTTCTCATTCGCCATGTCACACCTAGGCCCTAGGTTTGGGTTGTGACACGAGTCAAGGGCCTAGGAGTGACACAATTAATGGGAACTTGAGAATCCCCAAACAAGCTTCATAATATACATTCACACATCATTAGTTTGGAAGTGTATAGATATATGTATTAAAGACATAATTCAAAGGGACCGCTAAGTGTGACTTAAACTTTGGGGATGCCATAAGGATAGAGATTAGCATGGATTCACATAGTACATAACACATAAAACTGATGGGTAAGGATAACTAAAGCTATGTGGATATCATAGGGTCTTAGGAGTTTCCATATCATCTCATATCACATAGTCCTATCATTCATACATAGTACACAATCATAGCATCTCAAGATACACATAACATAATCGTACGAAAGACTTCAAGATGTCCAACAACACCTCTATTCTAGAATAGGCCAGGGAGAAAGACACATCCTGGGCTCACCATCAAAGTAAAGACATAAACATCATAACATAGTAGCTATATAGAAGGTGGCTTGTCCTTTGATGATAGGACTCACCACAAGCAACTCTTTGTCAATCAAGCTAGTCGTAAAGAGGTGGAAGATGATAGTCTCTGGTCTCTACATGGTTAGATCATGTAGGAAAAAAGGTATGCATTAGTACGTTTTAATGCACTAAGTATGTGAGTATGCAAATGCATATGAAAATATTAACCTGCAAAACAACGTCAGATGGCAAGGGCACATATGTGGAAAGAATTATACACGAAAGGATAATATATCTATATGTAATGAAATCCATGATGCATGAATACCATAATGCTTAACATATTGAGGATGGGACAACAACTGACATATAAGACCTTGTGAGCTACTACATAGAATCCTTGATGTTCACCTTACACCAGAGCAAAGGTTAGGACACTTACCAAAGGTAACCCCCATCCCTCAATGAGGGGAACAAACCATCTCCAAAATGGAAAATAACCATCCCTTAAAGAGGAGAATAACATATACCTATGTTTGGCACATAGTTATGAGAAAGAGTAATGGCCTTTGGAGATAGTCCTACCGTCTACAATCCCATTCAGTGCAAATTCCTCATCCCACGGGAATACATATACATATACATGCTATAAAATAAAACATAAGTCTTTTCAAATCATAACCATGCACATTTAGGCTTAAGGCCAAATCATATTTCATTTCATTCCTCATGCATAAGAGTAGCTCATTCATTCATAATGATATTGGTGTAAATACCCATAATTGCTCCAAGATCCATATTATAGGCATTTATGTAATCACATTGTTCTCATAACCCATACTTGTCCAAAATCATAGTCATAATCTTAATTGGGCTTAACCTTCATCAAATACTTCATAAAAACCAATGCTCATGTATGCATATGCTATGAATGATGATGGGGTAGCATGGTCAATTAGAATCCATAAGTTAAAACTTATAATAGGAAGAATTCATATGAAATCCATAATTTAATCAACAATTAAATCTTAGAAGACACCACCTATGCATAGATTTAAAGCTTAAAGGGACATGCATAATAGGACCTTCATAATATTAATGTCGTTATTCATAATTGAATTTAAATCACTTTAAAATTATCATATAAATACAACCCACACTTCAATTTTATAAGATCAATGCAAATTTTAAAGACCTATATTCAAAGTAAGCTGGAAATTTCATGAATTAGAAGTGAGAAGAGTTTGGGGTCTTCATGGTTTAAAGGGACCATGAATTAATCCCACACACCTTAGATAATCAAGAATAATAAAGAAGAAATTGATTGAAGAAGAGGATCCATCCTTAAGCTCCAACATAATCTCCAATCGCTCACTTGAGAGGAGTTTCTAAAATAGAGGATTTGAATAATCGAAGTGTAATGAATTGAATTGAATAAGAATAGAGGAGTATAGGTCATTTCATATGTTTAGGGGGGCTTAGAAAGTCATAAACAACCTTAGGAAATAACCAAAATTACAAATAAATCATTAATGAAATAAGCATGAAAAAGTTTCCAGAGGTCCCATGAATGACCACCACGGGTCGTGTAAAGAACCACGGACTGTGTAGTAGTCGGTGGTGTTGACCTTGTTCATAATACAGACAAGGTTGACACCTACTGAAGGCATCACAATTCGTCAAGAAGCATACAGGTCATTTTGGTGTTTTTAAAAGTGACTCTAGTTCCATAACAGTAACCTTATACTTAGAATCATTTCTTGGGATGAGACCTTCACAAATCACCTCACCATGACTCGTGAGAGGTCAAAACATACCTCCACATAGACCATAAAAGGCTGCATGACCCGTAAAGGGTCTCCTGGTAGTTTGCCTTAGCCAAAAACACAACAGAATCCCTGCACAGATGGGCTCTATGAAAGTGGGCATAACTTCTCGATTATAACTCAAAATTAGGTGAAATTGGATGTATTGGAAAGCTAACTCAAAGAGGTTCAATTATATAGGTCATAGACCACCCATAACGTCTTGTGCTAAGAGATATGAGTAGTTAAAGTTGACGCATCCAATGGTTCTTATGAGTTTTAGTCAGTGTACGTTGCATAAATAAGGTTTTCCAAAGCCTGGGTCCTTACATCAAGAGAGGCCGAGAAATGGCAAGAATAAATCAGAGAAAACAAAGCCCTAGATGTGTTGGACTTTTTACTATGCGGCAAAAATTTAGGTTGGAAAAAATAAAGATGGTAGTGATGGTGGTCGGAACATGGGAAAAAAGAAAGGGGTCTAAGGTATTTTGTAAATTATGGCTTAAATGAGGGATAAATATTGTTACCCCTCTTTTATCCAATTGGCCAGGTCGGGTTTAAGTGGGGTTCTAACCCCACAAAAACCCAATTATGGCCCATAAGGGATTCTACAACCCATAAAATATGGTTTTATGGTTTCAAAACTCTAATTTTTAGGCCTCAATAATTATGAAAAATCTTACAGGTCATAGGCTATCCTACGGCTCGTAAAATATCTTGTAAGTGTCCTCAACACTTGGAAAATTTAGAATCTTACCTGGGGTCCATGAACCCCATTCATGGCCTGTAGTTTTATCTACGGACTATAAAGTTTTTTTTGTGGACCGGAGTGCTCAAAGTTTTGCTTACTAGAAGTGGTTCTACGAGTTAATGTATGGGTCGTGGTGTGAACCATGAACTATAAGACCAGTCATAGAACCTTCTCTCTCTTTTCTACACTAGTTTGTTGCGTTAACCTTGTTCCTACATATTCTTAATAGAACAAACTATTACCCTACAATTCATGAGTCCATAAGTCGAAATGTTTCAACCAAAATAAGAAAATTAAACTATCTATGAGTCCAAAAAGAAAAATAAAACAAGCACATAAATATTATAGCAATTATCTTGGGTTGCCTCCCAAGTAATACATAGTTTATTGTCACAGTACGACTTGGACAACTTGGTTACTCAGATTTCACCAAGTGCCCATACTTCCATCTTCAGATCATTATGTCTCTTCATGGACCGACAGAAGTCAAAGATGTCTTCTTTATAGTTCAATCTAAACATGAGTTGGCCTGACTATATGTGCTCTAGTGCTCGTCCAGTGGCTAGGAAAAGCCTTCCTAAGATGATTAGGACTTGAAAGTGAAACTAACAATCCTGAATCATGAAGTCTATGGGAATATAAACTTTTCTACTTTGATTAGAACATCGTATAGTATCCCCTCAGGCTTATTCACTATCCTGTCAACTATCAACAACCACATACTTGTTGGTACAGAGGCTCCCAAGCCTAATTTTGTGAAGACTGCAAGAGGAATTAAATTGATATTGTCTCCTAAGTTGCATAATGCCTTTGCGAAGTTGACATCTCCAATGGTGCATGGTATAGTGAATGTTATGGGTCCTATTTCTTTTGCACCAAAGACCTTGTTTCAATAGCACTGCAATGTTGAAGATCTTTTAAGTACTCCAGGCTCACCATCTTGTTCTTCATCACAAGGTTATTCATGAAGTTGGCATACTCGAGAATTTCCTCCAATGCCTTGATGAGGAGAATGTTGATAGTTAGTTACCTCAACATGGAGATGAAATTTTGGAACTTGCCTTCCTCCTCTTTCATCTTGAGTCTCTAAGGGAAAGATGACGGAGGCCTAGGTATGGGTCTCAGCATCTTTGGTGTCACCTCATCATTGCTTACCCCATCCTTAGCCTTCTCATCTTTAGTCTTCACATCCATGTGCTTTACCATATCCTCATGAACCTCGTCATCAAATATCAGCATTGGTGGGTCAAAATTCTGCTTACCACCTCATATCGTCTCTTCTATGCACTACCCATCATTCTTTGGATTTTGCATTATGTTTATTGGTAGTGTACCCTTCTGGCATTGGTTCAACTGTGTTGACATCTGACCAAACTGTTGCTCCAACTGCTTAATAATCATAGAAGGAGACTCGATCTTCTGATTAGTACTTGAGATATCAATTTCATCCTTTGTAAAGTCTCATATTGGGCGTCATCCTTCTTCAACAACTTATCAAATATTTCCTCAACACCCAAACTACCAGCCTAGAATCACGATTATGTGTGGCACATACGTACTGCTTCTATACCAATCTCTGTGACCCCAAGCACCATCTCTGTCTTATCTTCTATTTCTATCATAGTATCTGCCTCAGTTGTTGTCCCTGTAAGCATTGTCCCTATAATAGTTTTGACCTCGATTTTATTGACCTTGGCACCAATAGTTTTGATTGGACCCTTGGGCGTTGGTTCAGAAACCCGCCATCTGATCAGTCACAAAGCAAGAGTCTTCCTCGTAATATGGCTCCTCATGCAAAGGTGCACAAGGTGGTTTTTGGCTAACAACACTAACTCACACCTAATTCTTCTTCATCAACAATCCCACATTAGTTCTAATTCAAGCCAACTCTTGCATCATCTCTATATTGATCTTGGCCTATTCAGATTTGTACTAATTGGGAAGGAACTTATAGTAATTAATTTTTCTCTTGAACCACATGCATGGTTTGTCTTGGCAACTTTTTCCAGTCGCTCAAATACTGAAATATACAATCCATGAATGAGCCTCTAGTTATGGTGTCAGCCACTACTTTGCAATTATCATCTAGTGATCTATAGAATCTTTCCACCAAGGAATCATAATAATCTTGTTGTCGAAATAGTCCTCATGAACTTTGTAAATCACTCCCTTATAGTGCTTATTGAATCACCAGGAAACTGCTCGAAGTTATTGATCAAATCCTTCAGCTTGAGCTTCTTTGACCTAGGAAAGAACCTCTCCAAAATGCTTTCTGCATCTCTGTCCATGTAGTAATAGATCCTTATGGGAGTTCAGCTAACCATATTGTTGCATCTCCTGTGAGAGATGATGGGAAGACACGGAGCCCAAAGACATCTATCGACAGATTCTAGCTTCCTATCACACACTTACAGAGACGAGTCACTTGGGTATTATGTTCCCCATGAAATTCTAATTCAACATAACTACATAATCTTAACCTTTCCTCGTGTGTAGCATGACGAACTGGTAAGTTAGGTTTACCAAACCCTTTGATCATGGCGAAAGGAAAATTTCACTACATGATTTGATTTATCCCTGCAGTGTGACATTACTAACTCTTACCTTTTGTCCCAGTACAACCATTTCGTGATCAGTTCAGGTTGATTAGACAAGACGGATCACCTCAAATCCTATTAATTTACCCTTATCCAATTCTTTGCCCCCTTTATCTAGTAAGTAACAATTAGGTGAGTTCTAACGTTATCCACCGTTAAAAACAAGTAATAACAAAAGAAAAAATTAATACATACATGCACAATTTTCAAGGATTATGAATTTTCTAGATTTTACTTCGTTAGTTTTTCATGGTTCCCACAACCCTTTTTATGGATTTAGCTATGCATGTTCATTATAGATGAAGAAATTATGTTATGGAATAGCATATTTAATCACTTACAATGATGAATTGAAGAATATAAAATCCAGAATCTTCACAAGAAATCATAGTGTTATAGATCTAATGTAAAAGCAAAAAATAATCACAAGTATTGTTCTCATGTTGTATTTGTCGTCATCTCCCCAAAAAAATCTAAAAAACCTATTTATAGTAAGTAAAATTCAAATCAAAATAGAATAGGAAAACTAGATTCGGTAACTCGGACGGACAGGGTTACAGGTCGTGGATTGACTTATAGCCTGTATATGGGCTTCATGGACTACAATGCACAAAAACTATCTTTAACATAAAAACTCCTCCAGGAACGATCTGGCTTATGGCTTATGGCTCATACCTGAGCTTCATCTGCTAACTCTTCAGCAATTCTTCCAAACACCGATCCTCTAGGCATGATCTGGCTTATGGCTTGTCACAAAACTTATGGCCCGTGGAGACCATCATCTGATACTACTTCAGCATTAGAACATATTTTTTTGCCTTCAGCATATGAACAGATCTATGGGCTATCAAGAACTTGATGGCTCATTTGATAACTCGTAGTATCAACTTCTAAAATAAACCCATCACTGTATTTGACCCACAAGGCCAACCTATGACCCGTATAATAAACCATGGCCCGTAGAGTGACTCGTAAATCCCCAAAAACTTACAATCAGCAGAAAGTTTCCCAAAATCATTCCTAATCTTTTAATCCTATAAAATCAACATACAAACACATCAAACCTACTAACATCGCTTTGAGAACATATAAAATCCTAAGTTTAAATCATCAAAAGTTTTGTATTTTTACAGCACATCATTCATGCATTGAGGAGATGTTTGAGAAGTTGTTGAAGAAGGCTAACGTACAAGATGAGACCTTGAAAGGGATGAAAGTTGAAATTTCAAATATTAATCAGAAGATTGAGTCTCACTCTGTGACTATTAAGAAATTTGAGCAACAATTTGGTCAGATATCTACATAGTTGTATCAGCGTCAGAAGGGTACATTGCCAAGAAATAAAGTGCAAAAGCTAAAAAATGATGGGCAGTTCTTGGAATTGACTGCATGAGGTGGTAAGCAGATGATCGACCTACCAATGTTGATAGATGATGATGTGGTTATTGAGGAGATGGTAGAAAGCAACTATACAAAGACAGGGGATGAAAAAGCCAACGATGGGGTGAGCAATGAAGTGGTGTCACCAAGGAAGTTGAAACCTATACCTAGACCTCCACCACCATTCCCTCAGAGACTCAAGAAAAAGAAAGTGGAGGGGGTGATGTCGCCCAAGATATACCTATTTTTTGAAGGGTTTAAGCAGTCGTTGTAAAGATATATAACCTAACTATGGTTACGGTCAAATCCCACAAAGAATATGGTTAGAATCAGAGTAATTGCAAGCAAGTCGAATGAATTAACCTACTTATCTCCCAAAATAGGGGGAGTTCTAGCCCAGTTCCAGGTTTAGCTTGATACTTAGTGAAACTAGATACCCCAGGGCTTTTACAATCTCCTTATAGTCTGAGATGTCATCACTCACAAAATTTATTAATACTACTTCAAGATTTTCGATACCTAACCTTTCTTAAATTGGTACCTTTGATTTTTCCTCATCAACACTTTTAATGACAAAGAATACCTTTAGATCCTCATTCATCTTTGTGTGCTAGCACACATTGAAGACAACCTCATCATTACCTAATTTGAAATTGAGTTGACCCAACTCCATATCCACTAGTGCTTGTCTAGTAGCTTGGAAGGGCCTCCTAAAGATAATTAGGACATCAAAGTCAACCTCATATTCAAGGATTACAAAGTCTGTAAGGAAGATGAATTTTTCCACTTTGATAAGAACATCATATATAATCCCCACAGGCTTCTTCACCGTCCTGTCAGCCATCATTAATCACATATTGGTAGGAGTAGGGGCTTCCAAGCCTAGTTTCTTGAATACCCCAACAAGCATTAGATTGATGATGGCACCTAGATCACATAATGCCTTTAAGAACTCAACATCTCTAATGGTGTAAGGTATGGTGAATGTTGCGGGATCTTCTCACTTCTGTACTAAGGACCTTATTGCTATCACATTGTAATGTTGAAGCTCTTAGGAGAGCTTCTAGCTCAGAGTCCACTTTTTGGTAACCAAGTCCTTCATGAACTTTACAGACCTGAGCAACTTTTGTAATGCCTTGATGAGAAGGATATTGATGGAGGTTGCTTCAACATAGAGATGAAGTGTTGGAATTTACCTTCATCCTTCTTATTCTTGAGTCTTTGAGGGAAAGAAGGGGGAGGTCCAGGAATAGGTTTCAATTTCTGTGGTATCACTACTGCATCACTCTCCCCATCCTTTGCACAAACAACTCTGATCTCTGCATCCTTACTATTAACCATATCCTCAGGAACATCATCATCATCAACTAGAATCAGAGGGTCAATGGTTTGCTTTTCACCATGCATCGACACTTCCATACACTACCCCTTATTCTTTGGGTTTTGAACTGTGTTGCTTGGCAATGTACCTTTCTAGACTTGGTTCAATTGAGTCAACATCTGACCAAACTATTGCTCCAACTGCTTGATAGTAACAAAATCAGACTCGATTTTCTGATTAATACTAGAGCTGTGAGATTTCATCCCCTTTAAGGTCTTATCCTAAGCATCGGCCTCTTTCAATAGTCAATCAAATATCTCCTCAATTCGAGAACTATCAATACCAAAGTCTTGATTATGTAGTTGAACATATGGACCATTTCTATAACCATCTTTGCATCCGCAATCTGCATCTATATCTTAGCCTATATTCCTTTCATAGTAGCCTCTTTGATTATTGTCTCTGAATGTGCCATCTCTATTAATGTTCTGGCATTGGATTTCTTGACCTTGGCCCCAATAGCCTTGATTAGACCCTTGGGCATTGGTCTGAAAACCCACCATCTGATTAGTGACAAAACAAGTGTCCTAATAATATGGCTTCTAAAATATAGTGGCTTACTAACGCTAATGAGCTACTTCATTCACACACTCCTAAATCTGCTTCATCAACAACCTCACATTAGTACTTGTAACAACCAAAAAAATTTCAAAAAATCCTTATGGTTGGCCTTATATGATGTACTATTGGTCATGGTTGAGATTTGGTAGCCACGGGTTGAGTTTAAGTTGAGGAACGCAAAATGGGTCAGTTGGTGGCCTAGAGAGGCCATTGGGACAGTGTATTTCAAACTGTTATAACTTTTGATGAGGGTAAAATCGTGTGAGCTACTATATATCACATTAAATATTTTTGAGTTATCTTAGCAAAGCAACTAGTTTCACTCGATTCGGAGTTCAGATGAGGAAGTTATGGCCCAAACAGTGGGACTGCCAGAATGTTAGAAGAAGTAGGAGATAGGCTCCAAAAGGTGGCCAAGGACTGGACCACGGTCCGTGAAACTTGTCACGGTCCATGTGGGGTTTAGTGGGATGTTCCAGTGGGCTAGGGGTTTCCAGGAACCACCCCATGAAGCAAGTCATAGGACACGGACAACCAAACGGTCCGTGAGCCAATTGACGGGCCGTGAGCGGTTCCGTCCAGTGAGGCAGTGGCTTGGCCAGGCAGTGGCTAGCCTAGATATCTAAGGCAAGGTTCACAGGACCGTGATATATTCCGTTTACCTTTAGATGGTCCATGAGAAGGGTTCGTCAAGTGTTCCAGAATGTCCTACGAGAGTTCGCGTTGAAGATTTTCTAAGTAGGGTTTCACGGGAGGGGTTCACGGCCAGTGAGCCATTTGACGGCACTGTAGCAGTCGTTTGGCACTGTGTCCAGTTAAAAGCTCCATTTTACTAATGGTAATTTCATGATTTAACTTTTCCTTAAGCCCCTTTTGGTATTTTAAGGTCTCCTAAACCTCTAAAACAATCCCCAAACTCTCATTCATCCATCAAACTCTCCTACACTCACTTTGAAAATTCTAAAACCCTCTTGGCCTCCATTGAAGAAAGCTTGGAGAATTCGGGGAAGACAACCTAGGCCAAGTTTGACCTTGCAATTTGTTGGTGCAATTAAGGTATGTGGGACTTGATTCAAGAATCCTCTTTCATCCTAGAAGACCCTATGAACCCTAACTCTTTTAAATTTGATTTAAGCTTCCAATTAAGTTATGGGTTCTTCCAATACTATTGTAGATTAGTTTTGGGACTTGAGTGTTGTAGTTTTTAGGTGATTTATATATGATTTTGATCTTGATTTCATGAATGTACATTGAAACCCTTATTGATCAACTTGCATGTCCCTTTACATGACTTAATTAAGCATGGGTAACTTGCATTATGACTTACTTATGGATTTCTACATATTTTAAGATGAATTATCTTTTAAATTGTGAAATTAAGTTTGAATTCCATTACCCATGATCTTTATCTTCATTCATGGCATATGGATGGTTATTTTTATGACCAAATCTTGATGAACCTTTGATATGATAAGTTTTTCTAGTCTTGTGATGACATAGTCTCTCTGTTCTAGCTCAATGAGCATTTTGAGTGCTTGCACCATTCTGTTCTGTATTGAAGGCTTGATATGATAAGATATGTAGATGAGTTACTCTTATTGCATTGATATGGAATAGTTCTGATAATGATCCTGGAAACTCTTGTTGGCCTTTGGCCTAAGCATAAGTATGATTTGATAAATGGTTTTGGTTTTGACTATTGATGCATGATTTCCAAAAGATGTAAGTCTTCCGATTTGAAGTTGCATGAATATATACGTATTCCCGTGGGATGAGACTTAGTACCAAGGGATTGGGTTGTAAGTGGGCTATCCCCAAGGGCCCCACACTTTTCGTCAAACCATGTGCCACCATAGGATATCTCCCTAGATAGGGATTGACCTGTTTAGTATACCCTTGTTGAAGGGTATACTAGGGTAATACTTGACAAGTAGACCGGATCCGGGTAGTGGCTCGCTCGGGACATCTTTGATGTAGGTTGAGGTTACATCCCCGCTATATATGAACATAGGATTGCATTTCACACATCATGGCATGGAATATTGTTATACTATTATTTGGCTACGGGCAATCCTTTCGTATACTTGTCCCCTTGAAATGTTGCTTGGTCATACTATACTTGTCATATGCATTGCACACCCGAATACTTAGTGCTTAATTGTGCTAACCTGTATTCTTTTCTACATGATCTAACCATGTAGGAATCAAGGGTGATATCTATATTCTATCGGACGACTCTTGAGATTGCTATTGAAGACTTCTTAGTGGTGAGCCCTCTTGTTCACGGGCAATAGCCAGCGTCTATCTAGCACTTTATTTTTATGTAATTACTTTATATTGACTTGAGGGTGAGCCTCAAACTTTTCGAGGCCCCACTCATCTATGTAGAGGCATTGTTTGACAAACCTATACTCTTGTACGTTTGGCTTGTATGTTGAAACTTTTTTATTTAATATGATGTTATTTAGCTTGTCTCATGATCATGCTCTCATTTTATGCTATTGACTTGGATGATGGATATTGTGAATGATTATGTGCTTATGTGGCAAGTCCCATAATCCCAGTGTTCCCCCATAGCTTGAGTCCTATTTACCCGATCCCTTAGAGATTATTGCTATGTACTATGTGTATTCATTCTTGTCCCATTCCCAAAATTATCCCCATAGCTTGATTCCCAAGTCCCGAATCCCTTAGAGCTCATGTGTTATGTGTTTAGCTTCCGCGCTTTCGAACTGATGATGTGTGTAATGATGCTACAATGGCTTGATCGAGGGTCTTTGGGTACTCCTTCTCCATGTCACATCTAGGCCCCCTATCCGGGTCGTGACAAAGATGGTATCAGAGCCCTAGGTTTGTAATGATCCTCGGAGTCCAACATGCCATGTCTATTAAAGTATTATTCATAGGTGTGGTGCACGCCATGTCTATGAACGAGAGGCTATGATGATGTTCTAGGAAAATGTCTCCCTTCATGTATTCCTTATGTCGTACCAAAGATGTTGCTTAAGTTTGGTATGGGCAATGGCTCATGGAAAGGGTGGTGGATTGGGAAATGTTTAAGACGGCTTTTCTTGATAGGTTCTTCCCACTTGAGCTTAGAGAAGCGAAAGATGACCGAATTTATCAATCTCCGTTAAGGCTCCATGACCGTGAGAGACTATGCCCTCAAGTTCACCAAACTATCTAAGTATGCTCCTACTTTGGTTTTGGATCCTCGTGCAAGGATTCACAAGTTCATATCGGGTGCGTAAGACTTGATTGTGAAGGAGCATCGTACGGCTATGCTCATAAAAGAGATGGATATTTTGAGGCTCATGACATATGCCAAACAAATTGAGGGTGAAAAGATGAAGGATAAAAAGGTGCATGAGGCGAATAGGGTCCGTATTGATGTTGGGATCTCGAATGCTAAGGTTGGTGGATTTGGCCATTTTCATCAAGGCCAAGGGTCCAATATGAGATTTTCTAGGGTGCCTCCTCCTAGGGCACAAGTTGTGGATGTTCCTCGGGTTCCCGGTTGGGCACAATGTGGTCAAAGTCACTTGGGAGTGTGTAGACAAGTCACGGGTTCTTGTTATGGGTGTGGAAGCTTGGATCACCGAGTCTCGAATTTCCCAAAGAACATGAAGAAGGACCAAATTGCTCCCGGTGGTCAAGAGCCACCAAAGGCTCCGGTTAGAGGTGCTCCAAGGAACAATCGGTTTTATGCTCTCCATGCCCGCTAAGAAGTTGAGGAAGCTCCGTATGTCGTCACAGGTATGTTGAAAATCTTTAATTTTGATTCACATGCTTTACTTGATTCGGGTGCAAATTTATCTTTTGTGACTCCTTTGTTGGCTACTATGTTTGATGTGTGCTCCAAAAATTTGAGAGAGCCTTATTCTGTGTATACTCCCGAGGGTGAGTCTATTGTGGCCCAAAAGGTTTATAGAGGTTTTCCCGTGTCAGTTTTGCATAAGGTGTTTGTTGGTGATCTTGTTGAACTTGAAATGTACGATTTTGATGTTATATTTGGGATGGATTGGTTGCATGCATCATATGCTTCTATTGATTGTAAAACTAGGCGGGTTAGGTTTCAAGTACCTAATAAGCTGGCTTTAGAGTGGAAGGGTGGAAATTCCGTAGTGAAGGGTAGGTTTATTTCATATCTTAAGGCCCAGATAATGATTTGGAAAGGATATATTTATCACATAGTGAAGGTTAGATATTTGGAAGGAGAATCCTCTAGGCTTGAATCGGTTTCGGTGGTAAGAGAGTTTCCCGATGTGTTTTCGAAAGATTTGCCTGGCATCCCTCCCGATAGAGAGGTAGATTTTGGTATATACCTTCTCTCGAATACTCAACCCATTTTGATTCCATCGTATCGTATGGCTCCGGCGGAGTTAAAGGTGTTGAAAGACCAATTAAAGGATTTGTTGGAAAAGGGGTATATTAGGCCTAGCATTTCACCTTGGGGTGGTCCGGTGTTGTTTGTGAGGAAAAAGGATGGGACTCTTCGGATGTGTATTGATTATAGGCAACTGAATACAGGGACCGTCAAGAATAGGTATCCATTGCTTAGGATTGATGATTTATTTCACCAACTTCAAGGGGCTACTCATTTCTCCAAAATAGATCTTTGTTCGGGTTATCATCAATTGAAGATAAGGGAATGTGATATTCCCAAGATGGCTTTTCGTACCCGTTATGGTCATTTTGAATTTGTGGTGATGTCTTTTGGGTTGACTAATGCTCCGGCGGTGTTTATGGATCTTATGAATAGGGTGTTCAAGCCTTACCTTGATAGTTTTGTGGTGGTATTCATTGATGATATTTTGATATACTCCCGTAGTGAGCGAGAGTATATGAATCATTTGAGGTTGGCTCTCCAAACATTGAGGGAAAAGAAATTGTATGCTAAGTTTAGCAAATGCGAGTTTTGGTTGGGTGAAGTTGCCTTTCTTGGCCATGTGGTGTCCGGTGATGGCATCAAGGTTGACCCTAAGAAAACTGAGGCAGTAAGGGAATGGACTAGACCGTTGACTCCTTCCGATATTCGTAGTTTTCTTGGTTTGAACGGTTACTATAAAAGGTTTGTTGAGAGGTTTTCATCTATAGCATCTCTGTTGACCAAGTTGACTCAAAAGAAGGCCAAGTTTTTGTGGTGTAATAAACGTGAGAAAAGTTTCCAAACATTGAAAGATCGGCTTACCTCGGCTCCGGTTTTGACTTTGCCAAATTGTTTAGATAGGTTTGTTGTTTATTGTGATGCATCCCCTGTTGGTTTAGGTTGTGTGCTTATGCAACATGGTAAGGTATAGCCCATATTTCCCGACAATTGAAGGTGCATGAATAAAATTATCGGACTCACTATCTTGAATTAGCGGCGGTTCTATTTGCTTTGAAAATTTGGCGCCATTATTTGTATGGGGTTCATGTGGATGTGTTCACCGATCATAAGAGCTTCCAATATGTGTTCACTCAAAGGGATCTTAATTTCAGGCAAAGGAGATGGTTGGAAGTTATCAAAGATTATGACATGAGTGTGTTTTATCATCCCAGCAAGGCCAACGTTGTGGTGGATGCTCTTAGTAGACTTTCTATGGGAAGTGTGGACATGTAGATGAGGGGAAGAAAGAGGTAGTGAAGGATGTGAGACGTTTGGCTAGGTTGGGGGTGAAATTCTCTGAATCCGACCATGGTGGTATCTTTGTGCAAAATGGGTCCGAATCTTCCTTGGTAGTTGATATTAAGGCTAAACAAAATTTAGATCTGATTTTGGTGGAATTTAAAAAGTTGGTCGCCGATGGTAAGATTAAGGTTTTCTCCTAAGGGGGAGATGGTGTGCTTCGGTACCAAGATCGCTTGTGTGTTCCGGATGTTGATGGTTTGAGAGCAACTATTTTAAAAGAGGCTCACAATTCGCAATACTCTATTCATCCGGGATCTACCAAAGTGCATCAAGATTTGAAAGGTTTGTATTGGTGGCATGGAATGAAAAGCGATGTGGCTAAATTTGTGTCGGAATGCCCAAATTTTCAACAAGTGAAAGTTGAACATCAAAGGCCCGGTGGCTTGACTCAAGACATTGAAATTCCTGCTTGGAAGTGGGAGGATGTGAATATGGATTTTGTTGTTGGGTTACCCCGTACTAGAAGGCAATTTTATTCTATATGGGTTGTGGTTGATAGAATGACAAAGTCGGCTCATTTCCTACCGGTCAAGACTACCTATAGTGCCGAAGAGTATGCTAGGGTGTATATTCGGTAATTGGTAAGGTTGCATGGTGTACCTAGGTCTATCATTTCGGATCGTGGTACCCAATTTACTTCTCACTTTTGGAGATCTTTCCAAAGAGGACTTGACACTAAGGTTAAGTTGAGCACCATTTTCCATCCTCAAACCGATGGACAAGCCGAGAGGACAATTCAAACATTGGAAGATATGTTGAGGGCTTGTGTGTTGGAGTTTAAGGAAAATCTGGATGATCACTTACCTCTCATTGAGTTTGCCTATAATAATAGTTTTCATGCTAGCATCGGGATGGCTCCTTTTGAGGGTTTGTATGGTAGGAGATGTAGGTTTCCGATTGGTTGGTTTGAAATTAGTGAGGCGGGCTTGATAGGTCCAGACTTGGTTTTTGAGGCTATTAAGAAAGTGAAGTTGATTCGGGAAAGATTGAAGATGGCCCAAAGTCATCAAAAGTCTTATGCGGATGTGAGGAAGAGAGACCTTGTGTTTCATGTTATTGATTGGGTGTATGTAAATGTGTCTCCTATGAAGGGCATAATGCATTTTGTAAGGAGGGGCAAGTTGATCCCGAGGTACGTTGGACCTTATGAGATAGTGGAATGGATTGTTGGTGTAGCATATAAGTTTGACTTGCCTTTGGATATGAGTTTTATTCACCCGGTTTTCCATGTGTCCATGTTGAGAAAGTTGGTTGGTGACACCAAAGGATATTACACCTTTGGTGGATGTGACTATTGAGGATAACTTGACTTATGAGGAAGTACCGATAAAGGTTTCAGATAGACAAGTGAAGCGGCTTCGCAATAAGGAGGTGGCTTCGGATAAGGTACTTTGGAGGAGTCAAGATGTGGTTAGTGCAACTTGGGAAGCGGAGTTGGACATGAAGGAGAGATATCCTTACCTCTTCCAATCTACTCAAGCCTAAGATACTAGGTTCTATCCTCCAACTTGTCCTAATTCCTTGTTTCTTAAGTTTCATGACATGCATTCATGAGCACAAAAATGATTTAAATGATGTTTTGATATGAGTTTTGAATGATTTATCAATTTATGCATGGTCTCTTGATGTATTGGTTAGCATGTCTCTTTTGTTTCATTGAAGTCCTCAAGCCCTAGTCCTAGCACATTCGGGGACGAATGTTCCCAAGGGGGAGATAATGTAACAACCCAAAATTTTTTGAAAACTCCTTATGGTTGGCCTTATATTATGTACTACTTATCATGGTTGAGTTTTGGTAGCCACAGGTTGAGTTTAAGTGGTCGAACGCAAAACGGGTTAGTTGGTGGCCTAATGAGGATATTGGGACAGTGTACTTAAAACTGTTATAACGTTTTATACAGGTAAAAGCGTGTGAGCTACTATATATCAAATTAACTCTCTTTGCGTTATCTTCGCAACGCAACTGGTTTCACTCAATTTGGAGTTTTGATGAGGAGGTTATGGCCGAAACAGTGGGACTACCTGATATTCGGAAGACGTTGGAGATAGGCTCCAGAAAGTAGCCAAGGACAGCACCACGGTCCGTGTGGGGTATCGTGGGATGTTCCAGTGGGATAGGGGAGGCCAGGAACCACCCCATGAAGAAATTCATAGGCCACGGACCACCAAACGGTTCGTGAGCCAATTGACGGGCTATGAGGGGTTCCGTCCAGTGAGGCAGTCGCTTGGACAGGCTGTGGCTAGCCTAGATGGTTAAGTCAAGGTTCGCAGGACCATGAGATGGTCCGTGAGAAGGGTTCATCAAGTGTTCCAGAAAGTCCTCTGAGAGTTCGCGTTAAAGATTTTCTAAGTAGGGTTTGACGGGAGGGGTTCACGGCCAGTGAGCTATGTGATGGAAATGTAGCAGCTGTTTGGCACTGTGTCTAGTTAAAAGTTCCATTTTATTAATGGTAATTTCTTGATTTAACTTTTCCTTCAGCCCCCTTTTGGTATTTTAAGGTCTCCTAAGCCTCTAAAACAATCCCCAAACCCTCATTCATCCATTCAAACCTTCCTACACTCATTTTGGAAATTCTAAAACCCTCGTGGCCTCCATTGAAGAAAGCTTGAAGAATTTGGGGAATACAACCTTGACCAAGTTTTACCTTGCAATTTTTGGTGCAATTAAAGTATGTGGGACTTGATTCAAGGATCCTCTTTCATCCTTGAAGACCCTATGAACCCTAACTCTTTTAAATTTGATTTAAGCTTCCAATTAAGTTATGGGTTCTTCCAATATTGCTGTAGATTAGTGTTGGGAATTGAGTGCTGTAGTTTTTGGGTGATTTAAACATGATTTTGATATTGATTTCATGAATTTACATCGAAACCCTTATTGATCAACTTGCATGTCCCGTTACATGACTTAATTAAGCATGGGTAACATGCATTATGACTTATTTATGGATTTTTACATGTTTTAAGATGAATTATCTTTCAAATTGTGAATTATGTTTGAATTCCATTACCTATGATCTTGCTCATCATTTATGGAATATGCATGGTTAATGTTATGACGAACTCTTGATGAACCTTTGATATGATAAGTTTTGCTAGGTTTGTGATCACATAGTCTCTCTGTTCTAGCTCAATGAGCATTTTGGGTGCTTGCACCATTCTTTTCTGTATTGAAGGCTTGATATGATAAGCTATGTAGATGAGCTACTCTTATTGCATTGATATGGAATGGTTCGGATAATGATCCTGGAAACTCTTGTTGGCCTTTGGCGTAAGCATAAGTATGATTTGATAAATGGTTTTGGTTTTGACTAATGATGCATGATTTGCAAAAGAAATAAGTCTTCCGATTTGAAGTTGCATGAATATATACGTATTCTCGTAGGATAAGACTTAGTACCGAGGGATTGAGTTGTAAGTGGGTTATCCCCAAGGGCCCCACCCTTTTCGTCAAACCATATGCCACCATGGGATATCTCCCTAGATAGGGATTAGCCTGTTTTATATCCCCTTGTTGAAGGATTGACTAGGGTACTACTTTGCAAGTAGACCGGATCCGGGTAGTGGGTCTCTCTGCACTTCTCTGATGTCGGCTAAGGTTACATCCCCGCTATATATGAACATAGGATTGCATTTCATACATCATGGCATGGCATATTGTTATACTATTCTT
>JBCEWC010009810.1:0-18327 GCA_038996855.1 Solanum aculeatissimum
TCCGCTGTTGAATGATGTGACGATGACGCTAAGCGGTTCGCTCGGGGGCTAGCAATAGTCTTCGAGTGCCGGCCACGTCTAGGGTACCCTCCCGGGGCGTGACATCAATGGTATACCAAAGAGGCTCGAGGCCCACCTTTTATATCGTTTTACCTCATTATGCTTTAATTCTCTCGAGATTCTTGAAAAAGGTAAATTGTCATATGGCTATGCTAAAGTTTCTCTTTTTATTTTTAAACGAAAGCTTCCTTTATTGTGAAAGTTTACTTTACTTGCTTCAATTTTGCTATCTAACAATGTTTGTTTATGATTTTAATAAAATTATTTGAAACATGTCAATGTCATGTCATGTCATGTCAAAAGCTGAATGAACAGAACGAGGTGAATACTGATGAAGTGCTTGAAGGGTATAATAAATAGATCATTGTATTTGAGTCATTTGTCAAATTGAAACAAATGAGGCCAGCTTAAAACTGTGAATCTGAGAGAAGACAAAAACACCAGAGAAGTTAGAATCAATATTAATTTGATAGAGACTAAGAAGAAAGGGCTCGCCAACTTGTTCGAAGAGTACATTCATCTGATCATATGACGATGTGTCAGGATTCAGCTTAAAAATTATCTATCACAACTTGTCAAACAACTTAAATGCTGTCAAGAGATACTATATTCAAAGATTCAAGATTTTCTTTATTTTTTCCCCTGTAACCACATTATTTTACTCGTAAATATTCTTATGCTTATTTTTGAATTGATCCTTTTGTAATGAAATATGTTTGACCTGAATTCTCAAAAATGAGATACGTAGGCGGCCTATGCCGGCCTCTGTCATCCCCTTATCCCTTTTATTTGAACTACATTTGGCCTGAATTCTCAAGAATGAGATAGGTAGGCGGCCTATGTCAGCTTCGGTCATTTTCTTATTTATTTTTCTGTTATTCTTTTCTTCCTGAGAGGAGAACTATGTTTGACCTGATTCCTGCCTCAACGAGATACGTAGGCGCCACAACGGCTCAGTCATACTCCCATAAAGGAAACTGGGACAAAATATTTAGAGGAACTAAAAAATTCTCAACAAGAAGATTTGTCTCCAACAAGTCAGAATTCAAGACAGTTCAGAAATCTCAACTGGGACAGAGTTTCGAAGAAGGTTAAAAATTCTCAAGGTTCTTCTAACCAGTTAGTGATTTGATACAACAATTAACTGGGACAAAAATTTTTGAGAATGACCTTAAAAATTTCATCAAGCTGCGTTAGAAAGGCCACGTTAGAAACTAAATGCGTTCATCTAGGTTTTACGTGACATGACATTTGGCAGTGACTTTTTTCCAAAATTTTTCTTTTCTAATTTTTTCTAAAACTAGTCAAAATTTATTTCTCGTTTTGTATCTACCAAGAAGCAAAAATTCAAAGCTATTCACCGAAGGACAGGACGAGAAGCACACAATCGAAGAATCAACATAGATCAATTTATTTTGAAACTAACAAATTTTCTGTGGGTGCAGGAAAATTTGTAGATCTTATTTCGCAGAGGGAATAATTGAGATAAATAATCATCTCACTTAAATTTCCAATAAGCTATCATATGCTATTTTCGAGTTGCCGAGAAAGCTACTTCATTTGCAAAGTTTCTGGGAAGACTATTTTATTTCAAGCCTCCAAGAAGACCATTTTATTCCAAGCCTCCAAGAAGGTCATTTTATTTCATGTCGCCGAGACGGCTATTTTATTTCAAGCTGCCAAGAAAGCCAATGCATATTCAAGCCAAGAAGGTTATTTATCATGCATCACGGAGCGAATCAAGGAGAAGCCATTTTATTTTCAAGCTACGGAGAGAATCATTTATCATGCATCGCGGAGAGAATCATGGAGAAGTCATTTTATTTTTAAGCTACGGAGAGAATCATCTTATCATGCATCGTAGAGCAAATCATGGAGAGGCCATTTTATTTTCAAGCTACGGAGAGAATCATCTTATCATGCATCGCAGAACGAATCATGGAGAGGCTATTTTATTTTCAAGCTACGAAGAGAATTATCTTATTATGCATCGCGGAGCGAATCATGGAGAGACCATTTTATTTTCAAGCTACGGAGAGAATCATTTATCATGCATCGCTGAGCGAATCAAGGAGAGGTCATTTTATTTTCAAGCTGTGGAGAGAATCATCTTATCATGCATCGCGGAGCAAATCATAGAGAGGCCATTTTATTTTCAAGCTACGGAGAGAATCATTCTATCATGCATCGCGGAGAGAATCATTTTATCATGCATCGCAGAGAGAATTATTTTATCATGCATCGCGGAGCGAATCATTTTATCATACATCGCAGAGCGAATCATTTATCATGCATCTCATAAAGAATCATTCTATCATGCATTGTGGAGAGAATCATTTTATCATGCATTTCGGAGCGAATCATTTTATCATGCATCGTGGAGAGAATCATTCTATCATGCATCACAGAGAGAATCATTTTATCATGCATCGCGGAGTGAATCATTTTGTCATCCATCGTGGAGTGAATCATTTTGTCATGCATCGCGGAGCGAATCATCTTATCATGCATCGCGGAGCAAATCATTTCATCATGCATTGTGGAGCAAACCATTTCATCAAGCCACAAAAAAAATTATTTTATCAAGCTATGGAGAGAGTCATTTCATTATTTATTTGCCAAGAAGACCATTGCATTCTTCAAGTTGTCGAAAGGGCCACTTCATCGCTCATTGCTGAGAGAGCGATCACATTATCCACATTTTCAAGAAAGACAACATCATCATCGCAAGAGAACCATCATCATGTTACATTATATCAAATTATTATCTCTCATGTAAAAGGGAAAAACACGTATCGAGCAAGGTAAAAGATATCATCCCCATATCTAATTTATGATTTTTACTAACAATTTTTTCATTTTAGTTCTATCGAGAGCATCTGAAAGGATGAATTCTCAAACTAAACCACAGGTGTGGACGTCATCAAATAGGACGCAGCACAACATAGAACTCATTCTTTGCAGCGAATTGGAACATAGTCTGAAGAGGGACGTCAAACTCTTCGGATGCGAGCTGAGAAGTGACTCCCACCACAATCCAACCACACCCCTGTCAGAAGGCATGTAGGTATTTTTCTGAGTTTGTTAAATTTTCAGTTTCGCATCTGGGTGATTTCAACCCTTATCAGAAGCAACCTCTCCAATCCGAGTGACAACGTACCAAGAGCTTTGAAAATTATGTCCATGTAAGTTCTTAATTATGGGTGTGAAGTGCACCACATTTATGGTTAGGAGGTTGCAAGCATCTTTTTCATGATTCGATTTATTTGTTACTCGTCCCGAATCGAAGGTTATCTCAAAATAAGAGATTTTCTTTTCAATCGATGGAGTCGAACTACAAACATCCTGATTCCTCAGTCCAAGGATATGTAGACGGGCTCAATATTGAAAACTCGGTTGTATTTTAACCTTTACTCGTAAATCCCATTCTCGAGCATCTCAATCTCTCCATAATTCAATGTTGGGATAGCTTTTGAATTTTTTCAAAAATCGTGCGTAAAATCAAGCGTTCTGAACTACAAGTGGCCTGAATTTTCATGTAACCTGAGATATGTAGGAAACTCGAAACCAAGGTCCAACGATAATTTCTCAAAATTCGTACGAAGAGCCTTTCAGATGAAGATGTGGTCGGCTAAAAATTGGATTTGTCAAGTTTCTTTGTCCACGATCTCTTTCATCGATCATATACAAAGAAAGGGGCAGTTATTGACATTCAATTTTTACCCTCCACAATACGAATTAAATATTGAGCTTTTAATTTTAAACGACTTAGAATAATTAGCTTTCAAAAATGCAAAAATATTTTTTTATGATTTTTGGAGTTTAAATCTTATATACTCTATATTATACATTTTAATTTCAAATGTGCGTATTTTAATTTTATGTCTCATTCAATTTTTCACCAAGTTCTCAATAAGAATTTTTGTTATTTTTAATTTAATCACTTCTAGAATTAACTGTTTCATAATAAAATTCGATTATTTTAAGTTGTTGACATTTTGAAGCTTCTTAATTAATTTGTATTAATTCGTCCCGCAGTCAAATTAGTCAATTAAATTCAATTTGATTACGTTTAATTGGTCATAATTGTAATTCAAGTGGCTATTTTCTCAATTTAATCCCCACCTTTAACCCATTTTTTAGATTTTCTATTTTTTATCCATTTCTAATCCCACTTTAGCCAACGCAGCCCAAACATTTGACCAGTCTCGGCCCAATTTTAGCAAAACCCGGCCCACCCCTATTCTTTCAGCAACTCACATAATCTCTCCACTCTCACATATATACTCCCGCCCCAGCCCACATACATTACTTCCTCAATTCGGCCCAAAATTATTCCTCACCTAGCTCACTTTAATGCCCCAACCCTGCCAAATTTCCCTTATCTTCAGCAAACAAATACACAACACATATACATCATTCACACTAAACAGACATACACTCCCTCACGTCGCTCATACACATGCTCCCTTTTCTCTTTTCTTTCAGCCTCACGCGCACCAAACGCTCCCCACGCCCTCTCTCCTTCATCTTTCCCGAACGAACCCAACAAACCAACAAGCCCAATCTCCCTCAAATCCTCTCCCAATATCTTCATCCACCTCACCCAACAACTCTCAACGGATTCCAGTCGTCTCTCTCTCTACGTGTCTTCTTCTCCCCTCCCTTTGTACTGAGTCCGTTGAGACAAAATCCACCACGCGTCCTTATCTCCTACTCATCCCGCCCATAGCCCTTGGAATCGACGGATAATATCTCAAATCCATTGAAATTCGCTCAACAGAATGAGCATATGCTTTGTTCCCATTTGAAAATTGAATTGAAAAACCCTAATTCTATCCAAAATTGACCGAGATTCCACTTTTACCCTCCGTTTTCCTCCTTTTTTTCCCTAATCCGCCTATATATACCTTTTTTTTTCTCCGAAAATAGGGTGATGAATGATTCACTATTTTTACTCTTGAAAAACCCTAAAAATTCCATCCCAAGCTCTTTTCTGAGTTAGTTCAAGAACACTCGAAGCTGGAGCTTTTGGTTGAAGCCGAAACCTTCGTAAGAAGAGCTTCCATTTCGTGGTGAAGAGTCCATTTTTTGGTTCGTTCGTCACAGTTTCACTACCCATAAAAAGATAATTCTTTTTCGATTACTCGTTTCCTTCTTGATTGTGCCGAGTTATCTTCATGTTGACTGATTCGGTTGTAGTTTTTTGACTGAGTGTTGTGAACGTTATGACGTTTTGATGCTGTGATATTCTGTATTAGTCATTGAAGTAGTTTTTGAAGTCGTGGAGTTATATTTTGATTGGAGGGTCAAGAATCTGATGTTTCGTTTGCATAATCTGTTTAGTTGCGGTGCATCTAATCTATGATCTCTTGGTCCATTTTATAGTTCTATTACATGATTTCTCTCCTGCCTCCTGAAGGTTTGATTTTGGTTTATGATTATTTGCTTTAATGTTGGTTGTAAGTCCTCAAAATACAGTCCGTTTAGCATGCTATGAGGAATCATTTTTGTTCTTTCTTTTGACTGGTTCTTTTCATAATCTGAACTTTTTTGTCACAAACAACAATACATGCCTTTGTTACACTAAAAGTTGCTAAAGATGTAGAAATAATGTTTATATTCTCTGTTCGTCTCAAGATTGAGCAACGGTGGGGTTAATCTTGTTATGCTGTTTTAAGTTGTAGCAACTTGTGATTCAACTTATGCTTATATGTGTTAGAATGTTTTGTTTTGAATACGACTGTTTCTCGTGGCTTTAAGAGAATCAAAAATTGGTTTTCTTTGAATAATATTACTGTTGTGTTCTTGTATTCATGATTTGTAAGTCTCTTTGTCACTATTTTTCTCGTCTTTGTGGTCTAAAATATCCCCTGCCCCATCCCTACGCCCCTACTTCAATTTTGTTTAATTCTATATCAGTTTTATTGTTTCAAACTAAATCCATCTTATCCACTAATGTGGTTTCCGTTTGTTCTTACCCTCGTTTGTTTTGACTTTTGAGGTTTAAATCGTATTCATTTTACTGTATTTTTCCTTGTAATTTGTTGGCTTATGCTTGTAATACATGTTGCCACCTTGATATATCTTGATGACTATCTTCTTGGCTGTTTGACTCATTAAAAGTTAGATATAGTCTAAGTGTATGAATCTGGTGTGGATGCTTTCTCTGTCCAGTTTATCAAAAATTACTCTTCGTTTCTTTAGCATGATTTGAATATGATTGGAATGTATTACTTTAAAACCTTCTATTTTCATGTTCAACTTCACCTTAAGTTAAATCACTATGATTTAAGCACACTATAATTACATTCACCATGTCGCTAGTGCTATAATGCCTCTGTTTCAATGTTCTTACTAGTTTTCCTCTCTTATCTTCATTTAATTCATCTTTGTTGTTATATTGAATCTGGGTCAGAGATATGTGTGGGTATTACTGGATATGGGTTGAGGGTGTTGTTGATCTCATTTTTTTTACTCACTGTTAAGTTGCTAAGAATCAAGGACTGGGTTAAAATCATTTTTTTTGCTTCTTAAATACATGCTATAATCTCTTTAGTAGTTCCTGTTTTCAACGTGTTTATTGTATGAATGTATTAAGTTTGTCTCAATCTTTGTTTCTCTTGGAAATCTGACCTTCTCCAGTACTTTAAAAAATTCAAAATGATTTCGTTGAGTAACATAGTAACTGATCTAATGTTATTTCATAGCTTCTTAATAAGCTCTATTTGGTTTTATAAGAGAAAGGGGATGATATGTTATGTTCTAGTTGTTCGTGGCTTGATGTCTTTGATTATTTCCTTAATTTGAATGTTTCTTCCCTTGTTATTTGGACCTCCGTCCCTATTCTCATCTCGGCTCGCTTTAGTTTTGATCTCTCTCCCAACATATCAAAAATTTTGGATTCTACTAACCTATTACAATACATAAAATTTTATTATTTTTGTTTGGGTGTTCTAGCTGGAGTCCTTTTAGCCATTAGTCACTCATTCGCTAATTATCGGAATAGTTGCATGTTTGCTAAGATTAGTTAGATTTGTCTATTTCGAATTAGAATTTAATCCCTCTATCCTTTTTCTTTTTCATGTGACGTTGATTTGAGTGCCCTTGCGCTTCGGGCCAGCCTTTGGCTATTATGGGTTAGAAGAATCGATTTGCATGTTCTGAAAGTCGGAGAACAAGTTGTATACACGTTGTATACATTGGTATACAACCAATGTATACCAAGCACTTGGATTGGGCCATCGGTTCAAAGGAAGAAGCATCCTTGGGAATTAAAGAATGAGTCAGGCAAGCCCAAACCTTAGAATTAGGACAGGTTGCAGGCCCAATTTTATTTTTCCTATTTCTCTCTATTTGTATTATTTGTTTGTTATACTTTAAATTCTAACTCTAATATTATTTAATTATTTTATTTGTTTAGTCTAATTTGAATTCCTCCCAAAGTTAGCCATTTTTGTTCATTCTATTGATTTCTAATAATGTGATTAAGTTAATTTTGAGGATTTTGAATAATTTTGGTTAAGTTTTAAATCCCCTAAAAATTCTTAAGTTTAAATCTTTTTCTAACTTAGATTTTTTCAAAGTTCTTTTTCCTTTAAGATTGTTTTTCAAATAAAGTTAGTCAAAAACCTTTCCTAATTGCCGGTCGACCACACTTAAGCGACTATTTTCGAGTGATTAATTTCTTCTCGAAAATAGAAATTGAATCTCAAACTCTTTTCTCTAATTTTTTTAAAAACTTTTCTGTTAGGTTTTAAAATTAATTAAGTTTTCTTAATTTTCCTTTAAAAATTAAGTGGCGGCTCTGTAAATTTCAAAATTTAATTGTTACTTAAATTAATTAAATAATTAATTGAATTTTTTTGAAACAAAGTTTTTTCTTTTTCAAATTAACAACTACTATATTTGTTCATATTTTTTAATATAAAAACTTAATTGTCTTTATTTACTTGACTCCTAGAATTTTTTATAATCATAACTTATAAATTATATTAATAGTTATGATATAAAAAAAGTTTGAATTGAATTATTACTCTCCAACCTTTCTCATATATTCCGTGAAATAACAATCTTAACAGTCTCACTTTTCATTACTACTCCAATAATGCTTTGTTAACAAGAACACTAATAAAAATATTATTTAAAAAAAACTTATTTTTTTAAAAATCATATTAACTAATAAAAATGTAAGAAAATAATTGTTTTCTTAATCTCATTTTATCAATTAAAATAGAACATTGTACCCCTGTAACAAATAATATATGTCATAAATATAAGATCATAGTAAACCAAACATTATTTTTTATTTAGATAACAATAAAAATAGTAATTATAATATAGCAAAAAATATATTTTTTAATTTTTTTTCTCGAATTGAAGTAGGATAAATATTTACTAATTAAAAAAATACTGTAAGAAAAATCATGTGTTTAAAAATAAAATAAATAATAAATTTATTTGAAAAATGACATTTTTGACCTATTAAATAACAATAAGGGAATTTTTGGACAAAAGTATGGATGATAAGAGCATTTTTGGACCTAACTATAAATGGAGGGCATTAATAGTATTTTTTTTAATTAGTACATATTTATCCTACTTCAATTCGAGAAAAAAATTTAAAAATATTTTTTTTTGTTTTATTATAATTACTACTTTTATTGTTATGTAAATAAAAATTAATGTTGAATTTACTATGATCTTATATTTATGACATATATTATTTGCTACAGGGGTACGATGTTCTAGTTTAATTGATAAAATAAGATTAAGAAAACAAGTATTTTTCACATTTTTATTAGTTAATGTGATTTAAAAAAAAACAAAATAAGAAAATAATTCTTTAATATGTTTAAAAAGAATATATATATATATATATGCATTCATTTAAATAAGGACATTTCTAACTCATTTGGTAACAATAAAAACATACGTTCTTGGACCAAAATATCAGGGCATTTTTGGACCAAAGTATAAATCAAGGGCGTTTTTTATCCTTTTCCGTTAGTATCAGGACATTTTTGACCAATTTCTAATAGTACAAAGATAAATAACCAAAGTATAAACGAGGACGTTTTTTATTTTTATGATAGTACAAAAATATTTTTTACCCTTTTCTCCTATCTTTACAATGCAATTAAGCTTTCAGTTTTTAAAACCTTTGACAAGACCTTTTAATATTTTGGTACTAAATGGAGGAAAATAGTAGTAATCTTGAAAACTATATATATTCTGATATGACGAAGAAGTGAATATGACAGAGCAATAACCGATGATTAGTGATATGAAGACAAAAGTTGCATAGAGACGACAATAGCTATGAGGGGGATCAGAAGCAGCCAAGGATCGAGGATAAGAAATTTTGACGCCTTTAATTCCTTGTATTTTCTTTTTTTTTTTCAATTCTTTATTTAAAATGGGGTAGAAGAAGGAGATTAGAAGGTGAGAAATCAAATCCTTACCAACTTTAATTTTTTTTAGTTTTTATTCTAGAGAAGTAAAATTGTTTATATACCACAACTCTTTTTGGTATTCCTTCATTTTTATCTATATAAATTCATTATTTTGGTTTCAAGAGACTTCTATCAAAGATTATCATTTTATTCTATAGTTAAGTAGATGAAAAAAACTATTGAATTTTAATTGGATATGAGAGAAGGGGTCGATAAGAACTCGAAAAAATTTGTACTAAATTTGTATTTCTTCCAAGTGTAATGAGTGATTAGAGCAATTAATATTCAAAATAATTTGTGATATTCCTTTGGATATGTGATTTCTTGTATCCATATACAATGTCTAGTGACAAAAGTTGAATTGCAAAAAAGCAAGCTAACAGTCTTCTCTGCCTATGATTTATTTGTATATTACTACATTTGTGGTATATCAACAACAACAACAACATATCCAGTGGAATCCCACAAGTGGGATCTGAAAAAGGTAGAATGTACGGAGACCTTACCATTACCTCACAGAGGTATCCATGGACATAATTGAGCAATTAGAAGATTCTCAATTTTGAGAAATAAATTATTACTTTTTAGTAGTATTACATATGCAATTGGGTATATTAATTGATTCTTTCATTGTGTCAAATATTTTTTAAGTATGAATTATTTGAGAAATATGCAAGAGATGCACAATCTTGGTAGATGAAGGAGGAGAGACTAGTATAGCCATAGAAGGAAACCTTACTGCTAACCCTTGTAAAGGAGGAGGAAAATTTAATCTTTCGCATTAGACTTGAAAGTCTAAATAGGGTAGTTGATCCAACTTTGTACTATACGCTTATTTCATCCATCAAATAGGATGAAGAGCCTCCCTCCCCACAACAAAGGAGGTTTTGATTAAGAAAAGAAAATTCCTATTTGGGTCACCCAACTTCTTCCTCATCTATTCATTTTGGCGCCACTCTTCTTGCATTCACGAGGTTAGAGGGATCACTCTCCCATCATTAGTGGTAACAGCATCACACATAATATGATTATTAGGTTAGGTACATGTCACAGTCGAACCCTGCCTAGAGAAGGGTAGATTTCCGCTTATCAAAGAAATAATAATACTGAAAACCCAACACCTGAAGTATCATCCTTTCAAAAGCATAGCTTTCCACAATTTCACAATTACAAGACACTTGCACTACTTGTAGGTATTGTTCACTATAGACATCCAAACTGGAGATGTTTATTAATGCCGGTAAAGCACAGAATACATGTTTAAACACACTGGAAACATACAGAAACAGAACAATGCTCCAAAAGTACATACTAAAACACAATTTAGAGATTTTAGAGGGTGGTGTTTTACATTCAAGAAAAACATACTTCCACCATATTATTAAACTTTAATGAAAGTGTCACATGACTGAAAATCATGGACATCAACTGCTACATTAAACGAGAAGAGAACCTTCCATGACTGCCACAGCTTTCCCTCTCAGAAATACCCTCTGCTTCTCCTCGTCTAGACGCACGTTCACAATGCCTCCTCTGGGTGAGGCCTGGACCACAAAACAATAAAATCAATAGGACAAAGAGAACTATGAGGTTAGAATAAGTAGTCGCAGATTGACATAAACACATGATAACTATTTCAGTCTTCGTGTATTGAGAAAGGAGGAAGTACCGCTAAAGCAACAAGGTCACATTTGCCAAGCTTTTTACGCCAATAAGGAGCCAAGGCACAATGAGCACTTCCACAAACAGGATCCTGAAAAGTTTTGTTTCAAAAAACAAAAAATACGTGGTGTGAGAAGAGAAACGTGAGATATCTAAGATGCATCAGCTATACCAACATATAGATGTTTGCATTTGTAGTTGTTGAAGATATGACAAATAATATTCTGTATGACTCACTTAATTATCTAGGTTGTGAAAAATTCTGCACTACCCCTTTCAGTGACTATGCTCCGCTTGAATGCAATACTATAAATGCTCACAGCTTATTGTATTTCTGACAATTACCTCACTGATTCCCAACTTTGGGCAGAAGAAACGGCTATAGAAATCAAAGCCAGAACCCTGTGGAGCAGGTCCAGTTATGATGATTCCTCTGCCAGGGCAATTTTTTATTTGATCAATCTGAGGTTGGCATTCAACCACTGCCTCCGCTGATGGGAGCAAAATCTGCAAAAAAACACCACGAAATTATCATCATATGCCTAGAAAGGGCTAATTTCAACTAGTTTTGCCTACCATGCCTTCTCATGGGATTGAAAGAAATTTCCTTTTGGTTCCACCAAAATTTGTAACTGAGACTTGCATGAATTGCTTTTACATGTTTTTTGTCTTCATGCATTAGTGTAATATAAAAGTAAAAACCAGATAAATACGTACAAAATGATCACCCATCAATGTCTCATTGATCTCAACAACAGATGCACCATTCAAGCTTTTTGAAATTGCAGGAACATCAGTAAAATTGGTCTCGGTTACTTGTACAACAGGAAAATCCAATTCAATTAAGTAACCGGTTGGCAAATCATCCTGAGAATTTGATGCTTTGGCTTCTGGTACTTTTTTGGCCGTTAAAGTTCCTGATCTTGATGAAAACTCAATGGTATCAGTTTTAACCAGGCCATGGGTAAATAGAAAGTGTGCAGCTGCTAGCGTTGCATGCCCACATATATCAACCTGCAACATGTAAATTACTTGAAAAACTTACACTCATTCAGAAGGCAAAAATTGGGTTTAGCTTTTCAAGAAGTGGTAGATGGAGGCATAAAATGCATTCACCAGGCTAACCTGCACTTTATTCATTTTAATGTAGCCTCGGTAAACACTTTCAACTTTACGGATTTTCATTTCTTCCAGTAACGAATTTTCAGAAAGATGAACTCCACACTGTATTCTCTCATAAATAAATTTAACCCATTAACTAAAAAGGTGGGCAAAAGTAACTCAAAGAAGGGCAACCCCTAAACTCAAAATTAAAATTGGGAATTAATTTTAAGTTAAATTGACTAACAGTTGTTTGAAGATGTGAAGAAATTGAACCTCATCAACAGGAGTGAACCAACGAAGGCCAAATTTGGGGTTCGTATTTGTGGGTTCATTGAGCGGAATGAGATAACTTGTTTCAGAGATATTGAACTCGGTAGCAACAGATTGCAACCATTTATCATCTTTCTCTTCTTCTAGTAAGCAAACAGCTGCTGGATTCCCTTTGAATGCTGTGTCAGTAAAGGCATCCACCTGAGTAAATCCCACAAACCAAAAAAATATTGGTAATTAATGAATAATGAAATAGTAGTACCATTCAAATCAATGTGGATTGAGAGAGATTACCACACAGTACTTCACTGGCTTCTTCATTGCCATTGCACAAATACAAACAAGATTGATTAGCTAGTAGCCTGGTATCAGCAGTGCCAAGTACCAACCCTTTTTATTAAAGCAGAAAAGGATAGTGGTTCTTGGGGATCAAGTAAACAAAATATCAAATTGTAATTGACAACCTTTACTTCCTTTTTCTAATTATTTCTTCATTGACTAATATTAGTCTAACCATTGAGAGTGCAGCTTAGTTGGAGACTCTCTCTGTAATTTAATCTTTTTGTGATCTGCAGGAATTCAGCACTAGAGATTACGAAGTCTCCATTTTGAACGATCTCGTTTTGGCAGTACTACTTTTTCTGCTTTTCAAAAATAGGGTGAAATAATCAAATTGTAATTCGCAACATTTACTTTTTTATTATTCTTCATTGACTAATACTTCATAGTTTAGTTTAATAAAGAGTGAAGCTTCGTTGGTGTGGCGTCTCTCTAATTTATTCTTTTTATAATCTGTAGTAATTTAATCTGATTACACATCTCCATTTTGAACAAAAGTTGATCTCATTTTGGTAGTACCATTACTTTTTGTTATAATAGTGATATTAGTGTGGCTACTAACTTAATTTTATAAAGTACATGTTATCTTCCATCAACAATATATATTATGTAATTCTGTCCAACCAGGCCAGTAACAGATATAATGTAACTATACCAAAACTTGCTATTTTCGTCTGCGCAGGTAACTAAAATTGAGATTTCATAATTCTTAACCCACTAAATAATTTTTGATTTACAAAATATGAATATATAAAACAAGACATACAAAAATTCACAATTGTTTGATCGCTAAAACTACGTTGCAAATGAACATGTTCTAGGATGATCCTTTCCACAAGGACAGTGATTGAAAATTGTCTGGTCCTCTTTTACTTGGGCATTTAATATACACTATCTTTATGCTTGTTTATTCAAAGTCGTTCGCCACAGTAACTATCCTCCACAATCCACATCATTGCACCCTTAAGATTTAAGAGCAGTAAATAAAGAAATCCAGTAAAAAATCAAAAGGCGCGTTTATTCCTGAAATATATACAAAAGAAATTTAGATAACCCCTAAGAATCATCCCTTGCCTATCAGCTGTCTCTAGAAATAAGACATTTCCCAAACACGAAGCATTCATACTTCAGTCATTACTTTATTAGTACAGACGATGGGATAGCTGGGGGAACAACCATATTTGATGTTAATGAGTAATGCACAACAACAGCCAGATACTGGCAAATGAATCACCAAATCCCTTCTTTTGCCATCTTCAGAAAGTCGCAGAGAGTAATGTTTGGAAGATCAGTTGAACCTGCTTTCTTCTTCTTTATCCTAGTCATTTTCACAGCCTTGCTGCCTTCGGTTTCAGAGGTGGTTACAGAGACCAGGTTGTAGAACTGTTGAAGAACAATTAAACAGTCATAAAAGATTAATCTAACATCATATTACATATTTAGCACCTTCTGTATAGGTTTTCTTTTTAAGGTAAAGTCCCTGAAACTATAACGATAGAATTTGGGCATCCAGATGCTCACATCAGACCCAAAAGGTAGAAGTGGAGTTCAATGTTATGATATACATCACTGGTGTTCTGCAAATCGTAAATATTATTGATCCACAAAGTATACCTCACAAACACCGTGCAGCAATAACCGCTGGAAGGGGTCTTGAACACGTAGCACCAGCACATCTCCACCACTCTCCTTCACAAATGCTCGTACACATTGCTACAGTAAAATAGCCCTAATTCTTGTTAACAACAGAAGCAAAAGGAGAAGCAAGAGAAAATGGATGGAGATGCAGCAGAAAACAATGAAAATGTTACAATAAAATCCTACGGACTACCAGAAATACCAACTGGCCAAGGCATTTAAGAGATTATCCCATAAGCCATAAGAGCAAAGGATCTGAGACCAACTAAAAGACATGAAAAGGATAGCATCCACTCAGAAGATTCCATAAAAAGTAAAACAGCTGTGCACAACAACTGAAATGCATAATTTGGCTTTGTCTTGTCAATGATCATGAGTCACAACACACCCAATATGATTTTGTTTCAATCACAGATGAAAGCAGCACACCTGAAATTACTAAGTACAGGGACTTGAACAGCACAACAGGATAAACAATTGAAGAGAGGAAAATGAGGCCTCCTAATGGCTACAACAAGGCACAGACCCATCCCCCACTCTCAAATATAGTTTACGGCAAAGTCAAAAAGAAAAGCCCTGTATGTCTCCTCATCAAAAGTAACTTACATATCATGGAGTATACATCTAAGTTGTTCCATGTGAGGCATGCAGATTATTTTGCAGCTCCAGAGTTCCCAAGGTAACCAATCAGCCACACACAACCACCTTAAATTCTATTCTTTTACTAATACACAATAGTGTTTGAGCCAATTTATCTCTCGACTAATCCACAGGATATCCACTATCTCCTGCCACCACAAACATGGCGTAACCATAGCCGTGAAAGCTTAGACAGATGAGAAGAATTTACTTATTGCCGCCTTTACTAGGACTCCAATACGGGTTCCCAAGGTTGTCACTCTAATTTTTCAATCATTCAGCCATCCCTCTTGGAGGCTCAACAACCTATAACTTCTATCAAAAACTTATTATATGAAAAGCAGGTGTTTGTTGAAACACCTTCAGATCAGCAACACAGATGCAATAGCTGAATAGCATTTCCTTCAGTTACAATGCATATAGAAGAACAAACTGAAAACACGGTGCACAATAGTTTTCAGGGATACCTCATAGTTGTTGACCAATTCAGGGAGAAAATTGCGCCGAAGTGCATCTCTTGTTCGGCTATCCACTCTATGCCATGCAGTCAACACTGCAACCTTATCATTATCCACACAAGTCTTTCGCTTCGATGTTTTGCCTTCAAGAGCATCAATTATGGTAGCCTAACCAAACAAGAGCATATAGAAGCTCATTAATGGTTATAGACAATATTGCTACATCACAAATCAAATTCAAGGAATGAGCGTCGTGACATTGAGTTGGAAAAGCTGCCAACTTCTGAGACAGATGGGTGAAGACATACATCAAGAATTAACCATGAATTTCACATAGTTAAATTATCAATCCATAGTGAACTGCACTTTAATAAGTGGTTCAATTCAAGTCAGTATAACAGCATGCCTTTCATCTCACTAAATTGTGCTAAGGAATTTAGAGCAAAAAATGAAGGCACCATAACAGAAATCAGATTTGCAACCAAACAGATACTCAATCCATCCCATGGCATATGATGGTGTTTGACCAGACACAAAACTTATGATGTTAACTGAATTTTCGTATTTGAAAAATATTTCCTTAGGGATTTCTTTATAATAATGGTAGTGAATAAAATGTTAAAATAATAGTTGAAACATTTATTGATAAATAAAGCATTACATCAAAATATTAAAATTTGAATAGTTAAATGAATTTGAACTCCAAGAAATTGTGAAAGAAGCACACATGAATATTATTACTAGAATGGCATCCACAGCTTTGGAACATATCAAATCGGAAAGACTGACACACAAATTAGGACAGATAGAGTAACAAACATTTAACCACATTTTGACAAGTTAGTCTCGATCATGAAAGCAGATTAATATTTCTCTAAAACTGAATTTGAGTTTTCTGGAGTCTAAATATTCTCTAAAGTTGGTCTTCGGGTTTTAGTAGCCTCAGCACATTAGTCATTTCTATATTGATGTAAATCCTTCCAATCTAACAGACCTAAAAGAATCGTCTGCTAGAATCAACCAATAATGGAATGATACTCTTTTTTTTTGTGTGTGTGTGCATGTATTAAGTATGGAATATAAATTTCAAAATTTTCGCAGAAGCGAGAGTTGATTATGGGGTCTTTAGAAAGATTGCCAGATAGGCGAGAAAATCACAATCAATCAATGAGATACATCCTAAAGACCACATACAAATGTATAGGCATGGAGATGGTAATATTAGTACCACTATATTTTCTTGAGAGTGTAAGAAGAAAGATCAAGGAAAGAATGAATGCTTGCGGGAGGAAAGGAATGACAATAGACAACGCATAGCATCAAAAGAAGTCATTATTGTTACAATAAACACCAAAAGTAAATGTTGCCAGATTTTATAGGAAGTAGACACACTGTAACATATAGGAAACTGTAATAACCTCTTTATCCATGTCTATATTCCTGAATTTGTCCCACTCCTCCACATTTGTCATGCAAAACACTGAGAGTGGCACATCATCACCTGCAGGAAAAGAAATCCAGATAAGACATTAGTTTATATCAGAAATAGCATTAAGTAATAAATCCAAGCAAAAAAATTACTTTTTCTTTAAAAAAAAGTTCAATAGAAAAGAGTATTTAAATAGACAAAAGAGTACGAACAGCTGAAGAGCTTCTATATAACTATATAAGAGAAATAGTTATGTAAAATCACAACCGCCACTTATAAGTAGATCATTGATCACAACATTCACAAACCTGCTAGTTCTGCTTCTAATCAAGATATTTGAACCCAAAGCCCTCCTCATTTTCAGTGTAATGATATGGGAATTTCTTTCTTTTTCGTTGATTTCCCTACTTAATAGCGACATACTTTATGCTCTATAAATAGACAAACTGTGACACAGAAAACCACCATAGCAGACAAAGGATGACACAACTGCTCCTCTGGGAAAAAATCTCAACGTAAGCTAATATTTTTTTCAGTTGACAATATTGAAGCATATGTATGCCAGGAATGAATCTAGACCACAAATTTGATTTTAAATGTACTTTCTTTTGCTTCAAGATGTCTCAACTTCAGTGAAGACAATGAATGTAGAAACATATCCTACCAAGTGAAGCTAGATAATTCAGAACTGCTTTTAGTACCAAATGAAAACTGCACATCCAGCTCCAACACCACAATCTTTATCCAAATTGACCCATGTTCGTTATTCATCTACGATACACGGGCACCTTATGTTCTACCAGTGTTAGGAATGCTGATGAACTATCCCCATAGTCTGCTTCCAAAAGGAATCAACTCTAAAATGTTCATCAATTGAAACAGAATAATGGACCAATTCAGGAACAACATCACACCCAAAGATATCTTACCAAAAGGTGGTGGAGCAAACAAGCCCCTAATTTCTTCTGCATTTAAACGAGGAACAAGTTCCATTAGAAGACGATCATTCAACCATCTGCGAGATCTTCTGTTGCTGACCTGAAACAATAGTATATTTGGCATAAATAACTTGGCACATACATCATCTGAATGGATACATATACCAACTGGATTAAGAGAAAGAAAAAAATTGGAAACCCACGTTACATTTCAAAATGTAAAGAAGCCATCAACCCTAAACACTTGTATCTTGGTTACACCACCAAGCATAGCCTGATTTATCTTCGTAAAAACTGACAAGGAGCCCATGCTCATAAGGATACATAGGCCAAAC
>JBCEWC010009811.1:0-18325 GCA_038996855.1 Solanum aculeatissimum
TGAAGTACACTACCGAAACTGTCCCTCTAGGCCACCAACTAGTCCAATTTGCATTCGGCCACTTAAACTCAACCCGTTGCTACCAAAAATAAACGATGACCAGTAGTAAATCATACAAGGCCAATAATAAGGAGATTTTGAAAATGTTCGAGTTGTTACACATGGGGAAGGTGGTTCTAAACTCTGCATGTGAGACCCCTCTCATCTTGTTGCAAAGGAGGAGTTTGTTCTTCGGGCGCATTGCTTGGTTAAAGGGATATTCTCGATAGAATGATATATAAATAGTAAAGAGAATGTCCTTAGATAAGTACAACCTTAGACAACTCGAAATGCATGACATGAGTTATGAAAAAGGAAAAAATTTCGTAAATGCCTCAAAGCCTCTTATTCTGGTTGTGGCCCGCTTCACAACCATGAACGAGACTCTACTTGACGTGGTATGTTGGACATACGAGGAATATTTTAAAACCTTATGCTCAAATACCAAGTTTGTCATCACCCAAGCCTAGGATCTAATAAGAACACAGTGAATGAGGGATCCATAGGCACCTCATCCAATCCATCTTGGCATACATCAAGCATTCATAGGTAAGCATTTACACATTGAAGAAATAAAATAGAAAAAGGACTAAGGAAAATCATTTAAGCTCAAAGAAACATTTAACAATACATCATTGTCCAAAACATACCATCTATACATGACTTAACGAGAACCAGTGCACGGTATCAATTTCCCTCAAATAGAAAAGACGTGAAAATAAGATAGAATGTAAAAGTCTCCAGTCATAAAATCCAAAATATAAAACCTTCCAAAAATTACAAAGCATAAAGAAAATAGGTGACGACCCGAACAAGGGCTCACCACTATAATAGTCTCGAATGTTAACGAAGTAGCCACGTGCCAGAGAAGGAGGGTTGCCGGTTCCGACAGGGTGAAATCATGTAGGAAAAATATATGTTAGTACATTGGAATGTACTAAGTATGAGAGATGCAATGCAAATATGGAATTATAATGTCATCATTCATAAATTCAACTCTTCATGTATGAAATGGTAAGGTTATCATTTAAATGAGCTTAAGCATGCACAAGGAATAAAGCTCAATATGAAATAAAAGCAGTGCATCATATGAAACACATGTGATGAAACAAAGACATAAAATCTCATACTTTGTGGGACTAGACTGTAACTGACATATAAGACTATGTGAGATACTACACGGAATCCAACATAACCCTCTACATTGGCACGGAGAGACCACTTGCCAGGTGGAACTCCGTCACTCAGCATGTATCATCAATTAACATAAATGGGCCTATGTGAATCCACTAGCCTAGCTTACCAGGGCTTCTATAATTGCACATAGTTAATGGGGAAAAGGGTTGCTTCTAAGGTTCCCTTACCAAATTCCACTGCAATGTCTTATTCAGTGCTAAATCATCCCACGAAATACTTTAAAAGATGTACTTAGTCAAGTAATGAAACTTAGAATCATAAGTAGCAATTTCATAAGAGTGGCTCGAAACCTTAGGAACCACTAAGTGAAAAATGTCCTTTCACTTTTGAGACCATCATAAACATCTTTTAAGAAAAACATTAACACGCTTGTATCTTTGAAAATATCATTAACTTAAAATCTTTCTTTCATGCCCTTATAATCATCATCATATCATGAAAAATCATCTTAAACTTAGTGGGCTTGTACATTGACTAGAAAACTCATTAATCAAGAGAGTAATGCATGAACATGAAAAAATATGTATTTAAATCATATACTAAGCAGAACACAACTCATCATCTAAACCTTAAATATTGGGGTCATAGTCATCAACTAAACAACATGAAAAATATGATAAAATATTACATGATATCATTGGAGAGAGAATACATGGTAATGCATCAGAAAATCATCATTTAAATCATTGACATGCATAATGATATTCTTAAGGAACTTAAAGAAAAGGTTTAAGGAAAGACTTTGTGGATGAAAGGAACTCACAGATCAACTCACATACCTTTATTAGAAGTCCAGGAATAAGAACTTGAGATTTGAAGAAAAACCTTGGAAACCCTAGCTTTTTGCCTTGCTCTTCTTGAGAGTATTTGCCTTAGAGTATTTTGAGAAGATGGGAGAATGAAGTGATTGAGAGAGTCTTAGAGGTTTTTAGGTCTGGTAAAAGGCTTAGGGAACCTTAAAAACGATGTAGCTTAAGCCTAGGATACGCAAAAAGGACAAAAATATCCTTCATTAAAACTGACGGATCAAAACCACAAAACCCTAATTAGGGGCCATGAACTCAACCATGAGTCATGGTTTGAGTCATCTTGTTCTCTTTTTCTAATCTTCAGATTTTGATTTCCGACCATCTGATCCACAAAATTAATCTACGGATCATGAATCAACTTGTGGTATCTTCCTACACTTAGCTAATTTTTCAATCTCTAAGACCCCATTCATGAAACATAACCACGGATTGTTAATAGGACCATGGATCATACTGTTGGTTGTTGTTTCATTATCAGAAACCTAAATTTTTCATCAACTCGGGGATTCAATCTACGACCCCTTTCCATGGTCTGTATTACTTTTCATGGGTAATAAATGGCCCTCGTAGAGCCCCTTAACACTTAATAATATTTCAAATCGTGAAGCCCCCATACATAAACCTAGTCTACGACTCATGGATTGAAGCATGGACTCGTGAATTACCTCTGAGTTTTTTCAGTTTCACTTTTTCTGTATTTTCTGACCTTCTAACTTGCAGGTCCTTACATTAGTAATCGGCTAGAAATTTTAATTACAAAAAGTTATGTTGAAATTTTATTGATAAATTACATACAAAATATAACTTCATTAGGTAGTTTATGAACTATATTGTTAATTTGTTGATAAAAAATATCATTCATATTAAATATTTAGTTAGTAATTGATAGGTAATTTATTGGTCATACTACCTATTTAGTTAGTAATTGATAGGTATTTTAAAGTTTTCATCAACTCGGGGATTCAATCTACGACCCCTTTTTCATGGTCTGTATTACTTTTCATGGGTCGTAAATGGCCCTCGTAGAGCCCCTTAACACTTAACAATATTTCAAATCTTGAAGCCCCCATACATAACCCTAGTCTACGACTCATGGATTGAAGCATGAGCTCGAGAATTACCTCTGAGTTTTTTCAATTTCACTTTTTCTGCATTTTTTGACCTTCTAACTTGCAAGTCCTTACATTAGTAATCGGCTAGAAATTTTAATTACAAAAAGTTATGTTGAAATTTTATGGATAAATTACATACAAAATATAACTTCATTAGGTAGTTTATGAACTATATTGTTAATTTGTTGATAAAAAATATCATTCATATTTAATATTTAGTTAGTAATTGATAGGTAATTTATTGGTCATACTACCTATTTAGTTAGTAATTGATAGGTAATTTATTGGTCATACTACCAACTGAATAGTTATTCGATAGTAAAGATTTTTTATATATTTATATTACTTTATAGCTTTTAAAAATCTAAAAGGAAATGAAAATATAACAAAAATAGTGGTTCTTCTATAAATCATAACTTGAATAAATGATTCCAAAACAGTCTAAGATAATGGGTCTAAAATAATTTAAGTTAAGAGAATAAACAACACAAAATATGTTTGAAATAGATAGTTCAAATAATCTAAATATGACTCATATTATTACTTAATGGTGAGTTATATCTAAATTGGTGGTGTATCAGTGACAGGTGCAGGTAATCCTACTATAAGGGCTGTTAAATGGTCTTGAATAATCTTGTCAACTAGGTCTTTCATTTCTTGTCGCATCTTGTGTCTCATTTCTTCACACAGTTCTTGTCTGATCTCTTCTCCCATCTCATGTTTATCTCCTCTTTCATTTCTTGGACGCATTCCTTCACTAAAGTATTAAAATCATAATCTTGAAGTTGAGAAGTTGAAGAAGATGATGGACCAACATTCTTACAGTAAACTCCTTGTGAACCAAGGTCATAGATGCATGCCTTTTAAACTCCACCCACTTTATCCATGTAAAGTTTTTTAAAATCAATTGTTGGAGACTCAAATAATTCATCGACAAGCTAAGATGCAGATATGATCTTAGACACTTTAGCATCTGAAAACAACAAAATTAATGATATTATGCTAAGAAATTGTCAAGAAATATAGACTGACACAATAGATATCACCCAACTACTTCATTGGTATTAGTCATTTTAATAAATGACTTTATTATCGGTAGAAGCAACAACAATATAAAACTCAATACAATAGCTAATTATCATAGGATTTCTACATAGCTAAAATGATAAAGTTTGTATCCCATTCAGTAGAATTTTTCTTAAAAAATTGTGAACACTTGCCCATAAATCAGATGTATTTATTCTAAATCAATTCATCAAGAAATATGTGTCTACGTGTATGCAGAAATAGATCCAATATATAAGTAATAAGTACATAATACACATAAAAAAAATTTAAGCTTTATATCATTCTATGAAGTACTAGAAACTCAACAAAAGATGACAAAAATAATTGTGAGAGTATACCAGGCACGTAAGGGGTTTAAAGGAAATATAATCGTCGATTGGTCAAATGCACATGGGCCTGGATGACAAGATCACAGATTTTCACAAGCAAGTTAAAAAAACTCAAAAATGTAACACAAAATATTGAGCCAGAAACAAAGTATCAGAAGAATTTTGTCAATCAACTACAAATGATATTGGTCAACAGGAGCAAAGAACAACATGAGACAATTGAAAATAAGTATCATTCAAGGAGGATCAAACCATGTGATCCATATGATTTTTTTTTTACATTATTTGCTATTTGTGATGTATTAGTTGCTGAAGTTTTCACGCGGATAAAGGCACCCCTACATTTCTATAATGGTTTGTTAGTTCATAAATTTTTTATTATTATTAATGAATTTTTTAAGCCATTAAACAACTGCTAAGAGTTAATATCTCAATAGATTACTCAATTTTGATAATTTATCTAATAAAGTTATTAAATATTATTTTGTATCAATAAAATCACTCAACTAATTAAATTTATCATTACAAAAATGTGACATGAAAAAAAATTATTCCATGCAAACATCGATCCAACAAATATATATTATTCATAAAAAAGTGGCTATGTTTGGAGAAGATGAATTGGTACCAGCTGGCTGACTAGTGAGGTTGGAATAAATCCAATATACCAAAGCATAGCGCGCTTTATATGTTGGTTAACCACGCACAAATAATTACTGGCCAAGGCTAGGCTAAAAAATATGAAAATCAGTACAGATGATGATTGTAATATTTGCTATATGACAATGACCAGATAAGTAGTGAACATGGACATGGTGCAAAAAAATAAGAAGGAAAGAAACACATTCAAATATTTAGTCATGTGATAATTGAAAGAAGATAAGAAATTTCAATCTCAGAACTAATGTGCATGAGAAAATACACATCACAATATTTAGCAAGAATCATCGCAAAAATAAATATACTAAAATCATAAGAAAAAAGTGTTCACTAAATACTAATATAGTTTATTTTGAGTTCACTAAATTATAAATATCATAATATGAAGATGACTAAAAGTACTCTCAAATGAAAAATCAGTTACTTCGTATGTTGCTCGAAATCTAAAAAAATATCAACGTATGCATGATTTGAAGAATCTCACATAAGTAAGCCAACAATTTTTAAGAGTTGAAGCAACATAAATTGCATTTGCAAAATATCCCAAAAGTAGGCAGCCTAAGAGGATTATTGAGTTATAGTAAAAGCAAATGAGAATTTGAAAACTTTTAGACAAAAGAACAAATGATTGTTAGGTACACATGAAGTTAAATGATGCCAGTCAATATTCTATTAACAATTGAAATATGTTTGGTGAAAAATTTAAATCTGACCAAAAAATTCAAAAAACTCAAAATAAAATCAAACATAAATGGGCCAGAGAAGGGAAAGGTTAAACGGGATAGAGCAGGGAAGGACAGGACAGGGGAGGAATGTGTCAAAACTTTTATATTGAAGAACTTAAATCGCTCAGGGCATGTGATAGGATTAGTGTAAGCTTACCTCTTTTTTAATCAGCTTTCTTTACTTTTTTTAAATCTGATTTAAGATTTGTCATGATCTGTATGATTATTGTAATGAAAAAATTCAACATTTCATTGGAGAAACTTGCATAAGTTATGTTAGACATGAAAATAGTACTTTGTTAATATAAGCCTTAAATATACATGTGTTATATATATTCCCTTGGCATATCAACTAGTACATATATTTATTTCTTTTAGGAGCATGAACATATGGATTGACATGTTGGTAGAATTTGTTAACTAGTGTTATGGACTTGTAGCTCTATTATATACAGTTCAGTTCTTTCTTATTGTTTCACTTCTTAAACAACCTTGGAGAAACTTATTTATATATTCCCGTGGCACATCAACTAGTATATATATTTTTTTCTTCCTATGACTTTAACAGGTAAATGAGCATGTTGGTAGGATTTGTTAACTGGCGTTATGGACTTGTACCTCTACTATATATAGTTCAGTTCTAACTCATTGTACACTTCTTAAATTGTACTAATATGGTGTAAAATATATCATTTTTACCTTTGAGTTTAATTCAATGACAACCAATTTTTATTTATGAATATGACTCAAAAATTAATGTTTTACACATATAAATATGTATATTAGATTAATCTATAAATGACGAGTCAAATGAGGTGGAATAAGGTAGTGTAGGGGTAAACAGAATAGGACAAAGTAATATTTAAATAGCGCAGACGATCAAATGGACACTCAGGGTAAGAAAAAACCTTAGCAAATGAAACTTACCCTGCCCTGTTTTACATCACCACATAGCCCTCTCTATATTTTTCAAAGCAATTAATTCACAAGCATACATCCCATATATATATATATATCACAGAAGCTTCTGTCAACTTTTCAATTATGTCTCTGTCATAACCCAAAATATGAGAGTGATGGCACTCGCCTAACCCACTAAGGCGAGTCAACCCAAACCCAACAACTCAAAAAATATAGATAAAGCAAAAGGTAAATAGACTAATAAGATATATAAATGTGAAAGAAAATACTACAATCATCCCAAGAACCGGTGTCAGCAGTACAAGCCTCTAAATGAAGAATACTCAAATGAAATGTAAGTCATAATGTTTAGTCCTCAAATAGAACCAAAAACATAGAATGGGATCCTCAAGGGCCTGTTGAAGACATGAGCAGCTACCTCTCAAGTGATCCAGAAGTTTGATCCAACTAAGAGACGTCTAGCAAGATGGACTGGTCTCACAAGCTACAAAATGTAGCAAGGAGTGAGCACCAAACAATAAAGTTCTCAGTGAAATGGAACTAACCTAAAGTAAAACAATGAAGAACACAAGTAACACCTTAAATCTCAACCACAATTCACCGAATTACAAACCTGCACTCAGAAAAGTTCGTACACAATGTAATATACATATCACAATAATAAAGATATACTCATCATCTCGTATGATAGCTCAATACACAGGAATACCAGTAGATCCAACACATACTCACAACAGGGATTATATAAGTATACAACATGCAACAGTATCAACCAAGTATGATGTGAGATAAAGTGAATGTCATGAGGTGCATATCATGCAATGTAATGTTAAATAATTGTGATGCATGTTTGTTCTGTAATGCACATTCATTGATCAGATATGGTTGTCTACCTCAGTCGGAATCCATGGGGGACATATTTGTCCGTATATTTGTGAACACTACCAGCAAAGACCTTAAATAATACTCACCCGCTCAGAAGAGACCTCGAACTAAACTCACCCGCCCGGAAGAGACCTTGAACGCGACCGGTAGAGACCTCAGTCACCATTCCACATGTTACCTTTCACACCTCTCGACCGTAGCCATAAAAGTATCAGTGCACAAATAATAATAATAAATGAAATATACATGATCATAATTATATCATAGTGATATCATCATAATGATCTTAATATCTCAACACCTTCAACATCTCAATATCCTCAATATCACAGTCTCATCAGTGTCTCAATATCATCAATATCACAATCTCATCAGTGTCTCAATATCATCAATGTCTCAATATCTCAATCATATCACAATATATGCACCATCTCACTATCAATAATGAATAATTCATAAGGTCACATAGATTACATACTCACTATTTATTTATATATCAATATATCAACGTACGAGCAAGTATTCAATATGAATAGTCATGATCAAGCCTACAATGATACAATTTTGCCGTCCAAATAGTTAATTTCATACATATAGGAGCATACAAGATTTAATCATACTTAACAAAAGATTAGAAGTCCACTTATCTTAAGTAAATTACCAAATCAAATTGCACTTATCTTAAGTAAATTACCAAATCAAATTGAAATCACTATCTTCCCCTCTTTAGATACTCCAATTCACCATAATTTATTCAAATATGGTATCACAATCACATAACGAATCTAATGACACTAAAATTAATTAATTCAGAGAAAAAGGGTAAAATGGTAAAAAATATCATGCTGAAAATATATTGTTGGAAACTGAAAATTAATATATGAAAATGTTCTCCACGTAATAAAGAACTCAATAGTGAAAATAATTTTGAAAATGGAGCTAAGATGAGGGAGGAATCAACGATTCAAGTTTAGGAAATTGATATTCAAAAATCCCCAAATTATACCATTAAAATCCCAAAATTAGAAGTTAAAAATATTAATTAATCAATGTAAATCAATGAAATAGGTTAGAAAATAGTTACCTAATCGTTTTGCCTTGAAAACCTTGTAAATCCTCTCTTAGAACGAACTTGAAAATGTCAAAAATGGTGAAAAGGGTTTAAATTCCGTATTTAAAAAAGACACATTGTTCAGGCATGAACAACACTCCACGAAAGTGCAGCATTGTTCGTGAACACGGAGGTCGGAGGGGACGAGCACTCTCGAATGCATAAGTGTACCTCGCAAATATGGAGGCTTGAGAAAGCTCACGCGTCATAACTCCGCAAATGCAGACCTCATTCTGCCAACGCAGAGGTATAAATGAATTGACCTCTATGAATGCGGAGCTTTGGGCGCGATCGGAGAGAGTAACTTGAACTTGAACCAGAAACAACTGCACCAACCAAAACACAACAAACCAAAAATAAGAACTGGACTGCCAAGAATTCATTCGGAATCCCGTGAACACAAACTATATATAGAACTCTACCAGAAACAACGATCCGGACTCAATGGAATCATCAAATTTGAATTTGGGACCCCATGGTCCTGAATCCGAGAAAGATCATTTAAACTAGTTTCAAACTTAAAAACTCAAAATATTCACAGAAGCTCTAAAAATAGCAATGAAGTCATTTCTAGTGTTAGTTTCATCATCCAGAACCACTGGAATTGATAAAATTTCGATACAAGCTCCTGAACTCCAAATGTTGAACAAAGTCAAACCTATGATCCAAAATGACCTAGAATTACAACTTTGGGCCTAAAATCTCCATTTTAACTCTAAATTCAGTTATGCAAGTTCCCCTAGATCAAATTTGGCATTTCAAAACTGATGGAATCAACAGAATCAAATTCTAACACTCGAAACTCGAAATGACCTCAAAACTCAAAATTTTCAACTTTAAACATTTAAAAACTCTTTCTTTTGAAAAACTTCATTTTTTATAAGATTTTTAAAATCTGACTTTTAGACTTGACCAAACATGACCCTAGGCAACTTTCGAGAAGAGAAAAATAGCAACTAAGTCAAAAATATCAAAACTGACTTTCGAGGTTATTACATCTTCCACTACTAAAAATAATGTTCGTCCTCAAACATGAGATGAAGGACATACCTGAAGGCTGAGGGTACCGAACCCGCATATCAGACTCTATCTCCCATATAACCTTACCCTCGGGCCTATGGCTCCATTGGACCTTCACTATAAACCTCCTCCTCCACTCTACCAAGGTTCTCAAAAGGACTAATAAACCTCGGACTTAGCTTGCATTTCTTCTCAAATCTCATAACACCCTTCAAAGGTGAGACTTTCAACCAAACCATATCACCAACCGTGAACTCCAGGGGACGAACCCGCCTATCAGCATAGCGTTTTTAGTGACTCTGGGTTGTAATCAATCTATCGTGAATTGATCATACTCTCTTAAGATCATCTCTCAACATGTCAACACTCATGCTCACCACCGCTATTATGTCAAACCATCTAATAGGCGATCTACACCTCCTACCATAAAAGGCCTCAAAAAGAGTCATCTGAATGTTGGAATGATAACTACTATTGTAAGGAAACTCCGCTAAGGCTAAATATTGATCCCACCTAGCTCCAAAATTAATAACACATGCTCGAAGCATATCCTCTAGTACCTAAGTGGTCCTCTCAGACTGGCCATCAGTTTGAGGGTGAAAAGTTATACTCAAATCCAAATAGATACCCAAATCATAATGTAAGGCTCTCAAAAAGTATGAAGTAAACAACGAGCCCCAATCTGATATGATAGACACTAGGATCCCATGAAGTCTCACTATATGATTATTATAAATATGGGGCAGTCCCTCTGTGGTATACCTTACTTTGACTAGAATGAAGTGTGCAGACTTGATCAATCGATCTACCACTACGCAAATAGAGTCAAAACCCCCGATAGTAGGTGGTAATCTAACAACGAAGTTCATGGCAATGCATTCCCACTTCCACTCGGGAATGGGCATCCTCTAAAGCTCTTCACCTGGCCTCAAATGCTCACACTTGACCTGTTGACATGTCAAGCACTTGGCAATGAACTCAGCTATGTCTTTTTTCATACTAGGCCACCAATAATATTGTCCCAAATTATTGTACATTTTCGTTGCCCCTAGGTGAATGGAATATCTAGCACAACGTGCCTCCTCTAGTATCAACCTGGTCAAATCTCCCACCTTAGGCACACAGATAAGAGTCCCATGCCTCAAAACACCATCAGAATCAAGCATTGCTTCCCTAGCTTCACCTCTAGTCATTTTATCCCAAATAATACACAACTTCTCATCCTCAAACTACCTCTCATGAATCTGATCCATCAAAGATGAGTGGGCCTCAATAGAAGCAAGCACTCCACCCTACTTTAAAATCTGCAACCTCACTAACCCATTAGCCAACCTTTAAACATTTCTAGCCAACAATTGCTTCTCAACCTGGATAGCTATTAGGCTCTCCATACTAGAATTATTCCTACTCAATGCATCGACCACTATATTATCCTTCCCGGGATGATAGAGAATAGTCAAGTCATAATATTTTAGGAGCTCAAACTACCTTCTTTGCCTCAGATTTAGATCTCACTGACTAAAAATATACTAAAGACTGTGATGGTCAATAAAGATCTCACAATGGACTCCATAAAGGTAATGACACCATAACTTTAACACGAGCACAACTGCAGCTAACTCTAAATCATGGGCAGGGTAGTTCTTCTCATGAACCTTTAACTGTCTAGAGGCATAAACAATAAGTTTCTTTTTCTACATCAACATGCCACCTAGACCCTCTTCCAAAGCTTCACAATAGACTGTGAAATTGGCATCCTCCTCCAGCAATGTCAGAATAGGAGTTGAAGCCAATAATAACTTGAGCTTTTGGAAGCTCTCTTCACACTAATCGGACTAATGGAACACCATATTTTTCTGAGTAAATATAGTTAGTAGAGTTGTAATATTGGAGAAACCTTAAACAAAATAGTGATAGTAACTTTCCAGGCCCATAAAACTATGAATCTCTATAGATGAGGTAGGTCTAGTCCAATCACGAATGGACTCAATCTTTGCCGAATCAACTCAGATACCCTCCTTGGATACTACATGTCCCAAGAATGCTACCGAACTCAATCAGAACTCGCACTTGGAGAATTTTAGAGCTAAAAAGAAAAAAAAGGTGAAAACAATAAAAATTTGGAACTAAAATAAGGCACCCAAAAAAGCTTGAAATAAGAGAGGGGGAGAATGAGTTGAAAATACCAGAGTTGGTAGGACAAAAGTATAGAAAATATAGTATCAAGAAGGGTCTTTGGTCACTATGTTCCCAAAACATCACACCAAAGCCCTCTGAGCCTCCGTTACAAACCAAGAAAGTCCTATAGTGATCCTAATCCAAATAGTCAAAAGTTATAGTCGTGAGTATGGGGGAAGGCATATGGTATTGAACACAGTGTTTGAATATCTATTGTGAGGGTGAGTGATTTTTGTGTAGTCCCAAGCATTGAATCTGAAAATATTATTATGAGTGGGATATGAGACTTTTTTGTGTGAGGGCACTTGTATTACACTATTGATTTTAAGCTAGTTCAGTGATTGTTGCTTATCTGTGGTTACATTGCTTGTCATAGTTACACTGTCACATGTATTGATCTGCATTGGTTTTTTGATGACTATCTGATATGCATTGCTAAGTTGGTGTGGGTGTCTGATCTTGATTTTAAGATAATGTATGCTATTAGACTGAAGTCTGTGTGTTACTATATTGCTTATGTATATTGAGTCTATCACTTGAGGACAAGCAACAATTTTAAGTTGAGGGTGTTAATGTGTTGTCGAAATACAACACTTTTGATGCTTAAAATTTAGGATTTTGTATGTTCTTAAAGCGATGTTAGTAGGTTTGATGTGTTTTTATATTTGTTTTGCAAAATTACAGGGTTGACATGATTTTTGAGCCAAGTGTGCTAAAATTACAGATTGTGCTGATCCAAAAAACCTTTTATGGGTCGTGAAAGATTTCATGGGCCATAGAAGAGGTTTCATAGCAAATTATAGTGAAGGGAAATTTTCTGAACAAAACTCTATGAACAAGCATATGAGTTGTAAGATATTCCATGAGTCGTAGAGTTAAGGTTGTACCCTGAAGATTAGAAAGTGGAGAAGTGTTGAAAGTTTATCAGATGAAACCCTCTACGGGCCATAGAATCTTATATGACCCGTGGATGGGTCTCGTAGAAGGTTGCTCCAGTTTTACAGAAGAGGAGCATGAAATCCCTATTACGAGTTGTGGAACATTATACGACACGTAGAAGTTGCTCATAGATTTTGCCGACCCAATTTTTCTATTTTGATTTGGTTTTGTATTTAGACATTATAAATAGGTTTTTAGGTTTTTTTTGCAAAGTTTGACAGAGAGTTACCAGTAGTTACAGATTTTGGGATTTTTAGAGAGAGAAAAAAATAATACTTTGTGTTCTTAATTCGTACTTGCAATTTCTATTGAAGAGTTAAATTTCTCGTTCTTAAATTCATTCTTGTAATTGCTTAATTATGTTATTTTATATCATGATTCTTGCATCTACATTGATCATAAGTAGCTAAATCCATAACTAGGGTTGTGGGAACCATGACGAACTAACAAAGCAAAATCGAATAATCGTAATTCTTGGAAAGTGCATATAAATGTATTAATTACTTCTCTTTATTTTGTATGTTTTTTAACGATGGCCAACATTAGAACTCGCCTAGTGTTACGATTCAGATCAAGGAGGTAATGAATAGAAAAAGAGAATAATTAACAGGATTCAATTGATATTTTTCTTCTAATCAACCAAACTGGATCAAGGGGAGGTTGTACTGAGACAATAGTTAAGGGTTAGTAATGTCACACTGCGAAGATGGATCAAATTCCGTAGTGAAATTTCTCTCTCGCCTGAATCAAAGAGTTTGGTAAACTTAACTTACCGTTCTGCATCTCCACACTGGAAAAAATTATAATTATCTAGTAATACCGAGTTAGGGAATCATGGGGAACACATCACCCTAGTTAACTCTTCTATTGATTTCAGAACACTTGCATTAGTCTAGGTTTACTTTTCTTACAATTACAAAACCTCTCCTTTCGAGAGATAAGTAGGTTAATCACCCCACTTTACTATGAATTAATCGAAAATCTACCATATTCCCTATGGGTTCGACCCTAACCTTGGTTAGGTTATTTGCTTAAAAGTGACCGTTTTAATCTTCAAAAAGGAGGTGTAGCTTGGGGACATCACATATCCATCACAATACTAACATCACAAGCCATTTACTCATGAATTAATCTACATCTTCAATTACCACATGACATATTCAATAACTCAAATTTAGTCCCAAAATAGTTAGCCAAACCTATCTCAATACTGAAATCACACTCGAAACAGTCTTTTGGACAAAATTGATTGTCCGAAAGATTGGTTCGAGTGTGATTTTGGCATCAAGGTAGGTTTGACTAACTTTTTGGGACTAAATTTGAGTTACTGGATATGTTTATTTGATAATTGTAAGATTTGAATTGTTGTGATTGTATTTTTGCAAAAATATGATATCGAGTATATTGGAATTGGAGTAATTTAGGAATTTATTGTCAAATTGAGATGTATCCTAGATATTTAAGATTCTTTTGAATATTGTTGTGATAATATGAGACTTGTGATATCATTTGGATAATTTTATGGTAATTAACGGTATTTGAGATATTTTCTGGGAATCATGGCATATTTTGGGACTTACAAAGTACGATATCATCGGTATACTTGGTTATTGGTGAGAGTGTGATGATTTAAGACATGTTGGTGACTTGTGGTACCAGTTGTGACATTTAGCATTTCCTTTCTGACTCTATGGTTATTTTTACCAGTTATCTTATTATATTACTGTCATATATGTTAATTTGTGGCATTGGCATATATTCACTTCATGTTGCATATGTATCACCCCTTGACCATGATGAGGTGACAAGGATTGAAATATTGTATCATCGTTTCTAAAACTCCTTGACCATGAAGAGGTGGCAAGGGTGAGATTACACCATTTTTTAAAACCCTTGACCACAATGAGGTGGCAAGATTGAGATATTATGACACCCCTTGACCATGAGCAGGTGGAAAGGTTGAGAGATTTTAGTACATGATCTGCGAGTTTCCCTGGGTTCTACCTGGTAGCTTTAGCTTGGTGGATATATACATCGGTGATGCAATAATCGTTATTCCACCCCACACATTGCATTCATATATTTCATTTGCACTACATCATTGATTATTCTTGTTATTTTTGTCTGTTCTTATATATATATATATATATATATGTATGTATTGTGTACTAATCTTTTCATTGCAGGTGTAAGGGTTCTTAGTTATTACATGCTTATCCGATTTCTCCTACCCAATCGATTGAATTTACTGGATTTATTTTGGTGAGTCTACTAGGTTTCCTCCCCACAAATCGAGCACGAGGACTCCCATGTGGTAGTTGATCTTGTTGAATGGAGTTTTCTTTTACCCAAATTACAGTGGTGAGGCTAGTGATCAAGTCTCTATTGTACTGTTGAGATTCCTTTTCTAGTTGTATCTTTGTTCCAGACTACGTATTTTTTCTTCGAGATAGCTTTGTATTCACTCTTGTTCGTATTATTTAGAAGCTCTTTTACTCATGATTCTAGGTTTTGAGATTTTAATTTGAGTTGTGGTTGTTCTGTTTTACTATTTTTTTCCTTTCGTCGCGATCCAACTTTAAATCGTGACAAGATCAAATTCCCCTCAGATGGTGATAAAGAAGCCTTTTGTATATTAAGAAGTTTTTCTCTCTAATAGTGGGCTGGAAGCCTTTTTTAATTTTATTTTTGAGGTCAGAGTCCAATTATGCACTCATGGACAACCTCAACACACAAGTTAAGTCTATTAATTCAGGAACAAACTGCGATGATTATGCCAATTAGATGGAGTTCCTACCTTTTGTGCTGTGGCATCTTTGGCTCAATAGAAATAATAACGTCTTCAATAATAACATCGCTTTCCTCTTCAACAATTTAATAAAGAAAATAGAACCCTTGAATATAAACAATTGACCACTCAAGAGGATAACACAAATCCCTCTATCCTGATAAGTCTCAAATGGTTTCCTCCACGTGGGAAAATCAAACTTAATATGGATGGCTCTTTTTTAAGAATGACCAATGATGGAGAAATTGGAGGTGTTATTAGAAATCATGAAGGCAATTAAATTTTGAGGTATAGTCAATATTATTGTTCATAACCATGTTGTGGTTGAAATAGTGGTCATTCGGTACGGTCTAGAATTAGTAGTATACCATAATTTAACCCCTATTGAGATTGAAATGGATTCCACTAACATTCTTAAAGTATTGGATCATGCACCACATTTTTACGCCTCATCTATTCATATTTGTAGGTTACTTATGAAGTGGTTGGGGAATTCAGTGCTCCGCCATAACTTTCATCAGGCCAACAAGGTAGCAAACATTTTATCCAAGACGGGTGCTAAGCTAACAATGTCCGTACAAACTACTAATATGATAACTCCTCCAGATTCAATCATACCTATAATCCTAGCAGATCAAGAAAGAGTTACTGCTTCTCAATTACTATCTAGGACTATCTATAATAAGCTAGCTTATTTTGATAACCTATTTGTTATTAGTAATAATGTTACAAATGTAACCACTTAATAAATATATATATCTATATATATTTACACACACACTTATAAAACCATAAAAGTATGAACTCAAAAAACATGAAAGTTAAATTATGTTATTACTCCTAACTTAAAAATAATCTAACTAAAAACACTCTTTCGCTACCAACTAATTCTCCAGGCAACACGCCCCTTCGCAAAAGTCATCACTTCCAACTATGTCATTATGGACAACCGTCCCTTCCCCCAACAGATGTAACTCCTCCCTTTTCTCTCTTTAAAACTATCAAATATGAATGCAAGTTCCTCTCAAACAATAAATATACCCTTCCATTTAATTTTTTGCACAGATTTAGCAATCAAATATTGGAATAGGCTTTTGTGAGATTTTTTTCCACCATTCAAGAGTTCTAAGTTACATCCTACATATTTACTCGAAAAAAAATATGTACAAGATATTCTCCTTGCGCCAGCAAACACAGGGATTATTTAGGATATTTTCCTAAAGCCAATAAATACAAGGACTACTTTTTGTGCTCTAAAATTTAGTTGTTGCGATGTCTTCTCCATTCTCCAAATGTCACAAGTAGCCACCTCCAAGATTCTCAATCTGACAGACGCCAAATGCGGTCTAATCCAGAACAATTGTGCCTTATAGCTTTCTGCACTTTATTATACACTAATGCAAATGAACTCATACCCAAAAAAAGACCATCTCTAGCATTGAGTAAACAAGGATCCCCTGTTGATTCACATTAAAAAAACTCTTTCAGACTATTATAACTAAATAAAACTTCACTGGGTTAAGGTTTATTTAAATTCACATTGATTTTAGGCTTTCACAAGGTTGTCTTCCCATAAAATTACAAATACAAATATGCTCAGCCGTCGGCAAAATACTATTCTTCCTTTAATAAGTTGTATGTTTCACCTTATTTGTTAGCACTCATTTTACCAAATAAATTTAACTGTTCTTGTCACAACTAGGAGGTGGGGCCTATATGTGACATGGAGAAGGAGAAATCAAAAGTCTTTGATCAAGCTATCATAGCATTATTGCACACATCATCAGTTCGTAAGCGCAGAAAAGTAAACACATAGCACATAATTCTAGAAGAAACGAGGCTTTGGACTCAAGCTATGGGAATGTTGCTGGGAATGGGATGAACATGGATCACATAGCACATAATAAATATTTCTAAGGGGCGGGTAAGTAGGACTCAAGCTATGGGGGCATATCGGGTTAGGGGACTTTCCACATAAGCACATTCCTAACATTCACAAGTCCATACATAGTCATAAGCGTAATCGAAACATCATTCTCATAGACAAATCTCAATAGTCATAACATCTCATCAAGAAACATATACAACGTGCAAGAGTCTAACATGTCCAACATAGCCTCTACATAAGATAGAGAGGGGTATCGACATAATCCGGGCTCACCCTCAAGTCATAAAGAAAGAGAGTAAAATGATAGAAGGGAGAGGAAATTAGATATTGCCCTTGAACAAAGGGCTCACCGCAAGTAAAATCTTCAAGAATGTCACTCATCGATCAATGGTAGATAGAGGTCATCACCGGTCCCTACATGGTTAGAACATGTAGATAAGAGTATGGGTTAGCACAATAAAGCACTAAGTATGCGCGTATGCAAATGTATATGCACATGAACCTATAAGCGACCTAGATGACAAGGGCACATACATAGAAAGAGAATATAAGAAAGGATAGTATATCAATATGCCATGTTAATCATGATGCATGAAATGCCATAATGCTTATAGTATAGAGGGGATGGAACCATAACCGACATCCAAACTCATGTG
>JBCEWC010009812.1:0-18325 GCA_038996855.1 Solanum aculeatissimum
ACTTAAAATCATAATTTAAAAAGGAGGGTTCTTGGGTCTTCATGGATGAAAGGGAATCCATGAATCAAACCCACATATCTTAAAATTAACCAAGAGAATTTAAGAATTTCACAACAAGGATAATCTTTCCCAAATTCCTTCTAGATTTCATCAATGGAGGTCAAGAGGATTAAGAGAATTTCAAAATAGATTGAAGAGTGTTAGAATGGACGAAAAGGATTTAGGGTTAGGTTTAGGGGACCTTAGAAAGCCTAAAAGGGGCATAAAATCTAGTTAAATTATGAATTAATCATTAATGAAATGGAATAATTAACTAAAAAAGTGTCTCACATAAGGCTAAAGTGCCCGTCCAGTGGTACACGGTCCGTGTACCTAACCGTCTGACTTGTGTTGGCCTCGTCTTTGGCTTAAACTCTCAGGGGACTTTCTGGAATACTTCACGGAGGGATTCACAGACCATATGGCTGCACACACACTGTGTACTGGTCCGTGGAGCCACACTTGGCCCGGATTCCAACCCCAAAAACTTTCCAAGCTTCTGCCCCATTTCACGGGACCCCTCACGGGCCGTGAAGTGGCTCACAGATCGTGGGGTGGTCCGTTGGACTTGCCTTGGCCCTTGGCTGGGGTACTGACCACCAGGAGCTCACTGGACCATCACACAAGCACCCCCACAGATCGTGTACCCTCACACAGTCCGTGGTCCAACCCTTAGCCCATTTTCTGAACCTTGTTCCCAGCGTCCTTCGAAATACGGGCAGTCTCACTGTTTTGGCCATAACTTTCTCATACGAACTCCGAATTGAGTGAAACCAGTTGCGTTGCGAAGATAACCCAAAGATATTCAATTTGATATATAGAATCACTCACAGTTAATCCCATAGAAAAAAATTATGATCTCTCAAAGTACATTGGCCAATCGACTTCACCATCTCCCAAAAGGTCTGTTTTGAATTCGACCACTTAAATTCAACCCATGGATACCAAAACTCAACCATGACCAGTTTAACACTATCCTTGACCAATCATAATGAAGTTCAAAATTTTTTGGCTCATTACAAAGAGATATGTACTTATAGCATAGTAAAGAGAATTGATTCGCAAACTTAGAGAGATGACCTTTGAGCTAAGGATGAGATGATAAGGTGATGAACCAAAATAGATCTTGCGATTTAGATAGTGATGGATTGATTAAGATGAGATATCAATTCTTTTCCATCTCATATATTTCATATACTTTAGTTGATGTGACATTCTATTCTTGTTTGGTGAATGACTGCCATGCCCGTAGCCTAGTCCCATGCATCCCACATTGATTCCCATTCATATTGAGTTTTGAGGATGATAAACGATAACTTTATTCATCACTTTTGATCTTACCTCATGGATCTAAGAGTTTCCAGTGCTATATTGAATGAGATGTGATTTGAGTTTTACAATATGTACAATTATGAGAACTCAGAATGAGTCTTGAAAGATGAGGGAGACCGTACTTCATTATGAATGTTCTCAAATAAGGTTTCTTGATTAAATCATGATAATTATCTCTCGTTCCAATACCCTTCAATGATCCTATTTACCAGTCATAATAGAGATGTTGGCGATATTAGTGGAGTGATGGTTGATGAGAGAGAATGAGTATTTTTTATTTTGATAATGATGTTGTACTAGTCTCTCTTAATAAGAGTTCATGCGATTATGGGTATAGTTGTATTATGGTAGGTTTGAAGATTCTTAAGTAATTTTAATCTCAAAGAGGCCTTTAAGTGGTTATAGTGATAGGCTTGAATGTGTTATTTTTATTATGGGTGTCCATTAAAGTGATGAGAACAAGAAGTATTCTCTAAGTAAAGGTCACTATAGAGATATAAAGTATAGATTTTGAGGGGTTAGATTGGTATAAGTATGATCATATTAGGACTAACACTTTGGGACTTAGAGTTAGGCGTGAACAAAATAAGAGGATGTGGTTAGGCGTAGATTTGAATAGGAGCTAAAAGCATAAATTGATGGAGTGTAGTGTCATGAAAAGGAGTGCAAGTGATATGAGGAGTTGAGCTTGAGAGTTTCCATAGAGTCTTTTATATCACGATGGTTTTATTCTCAGTTAGAGTTGATGACTTCCTTCTTGAGTTTGAATGACTAATTTTTGAGGTGTTTAAATGATTCGAATCAATTGAGTTCTAATGTTCCATTCATTCCTAATAGTGAGGATGTCTAAGGAATGTCTCTACTATTGACCTAAACTGATTTGTCTATTATGAGTTTGATTTATGACTATCCATATTGGTTGGTAGGTGTGATGGTGATGGGAAAATTATGATTCGTCAATAAGATAGAGTCTCAATTATAATTCATGCCTTGAGAAATATCCTAGTATACTCATTATTCGAGGACAAATAATTCCAAGGGGGAGATAATGTAACACCACAAAAATTTTAAAAGTGAAATAGGTCCTCGAACTTGATTCTAGGAGAGGGGTTATGAGTCATGGACTGGGGTATGACCCGTGGACCATGTCGTAGGAGGAATTCGAGAGTTAAATTTTTTTAGCTAATTATAGAAAGGATTCCACGAGAAGGAACACGACTTTTAACTTGTTCCACGACCCGTCTGTCAACCTGTAGAATGAGATCCAAAAATTTATAATTTTGGTTTGATTTTCACGAGAGAAAATACAACTCGTAACTTGTTCCATGAGTCGTCTGACAAGTCATAGAATGAGGTCTAAAAACCTATAATTTTGATCTATTTTCACGAGATAGGACCATGACCCATGACCTGTTCCATGGGTCGTAAACGGAGTTTTGTGGTCTACATTCAACATTTTTTTGAAGGGTATTTCTGTTCTTTCCCATTATTTTTTTTATAAAACCACGATATTTAGTGTGTATTATGGGTATTTTCCTATCATTCGATACTTAAACTTCTTGAAAGCAAATATTGGAAGAGACAAGCTAGGGTTTCCAAGTATTCGACTATGACCCTTTGAGTTGTGATTAATCTTAAAACTTTTCAGGTATGTAAGGCTACTCATAGCGTTGTATTGAGTTCATCCATGCGCCCCACATGTTGATTACTTGTACTCGAATTTGAGTTGAGAGATTGTGAAGGTGTTGAGTCTCCACACATGTTTTCGTTAAAGGTTTTCTTGCAACTATATATTTTATGTATCTTTACATGCTTGATGGTCATCATGAACTTATTTTATTGAATGAATATTTTTATTTGAATTATCTCATAAACCTTAGATATTTTTTATATGAGAATTGGATGAAAGAACCTAGGGATTGAGTCTAGAACCTTGATTTGAGAATTTGACTGTGATTGTGATGTGAGCATGATGATAGGATGATAGAACTTGATGGTCCTGTGATGTTTGCATAATTGAACTCTAAGATTGGTCTAAGTTAAAAGTCCTATTACATGATTGACTAACTCATTCTTGAAAGGTCGATGGGATTGATTGGTCGAAATATTGAAGATATGATTGAGATTGATTATTTATGAGCATTGAGTCTTGGGAGGAGTATCGAGCACTGAATTGAGTAAGAGTCAGTCCAACTCAAAATCATTAACTACATCATCAACATAGGGGAGGATCGGACTATTAAATAAGTCGTTTCCTCATGATAGGGTGTCCTTGAAAGAATAGAGAACACGATTGCTGGACCCATTATGGATTTGATTCGTTCTTTTCCCTGGCGAGGACTGAACGATTATGGAAATATCAACGGGACTGTTGTATAATCACTGGCTCATAAGTGATTGTTGTCGGATAAGAGAAACTCCCAGATAGGTTCTATACTGATAGTAATATGATTGGATTGGATTGATTGGATTGTCTATGATGGGTCATTGTCTACTTTTTATTCTTGCTTTAGATAGACATTAGACATTCCGATTGAGTATTTCTACCTTAATCATTGTTCTACTTATATCTGTTTCATTCAACCATTTTACATACTTGTATATTCCATGTACTGACGTCCATTTGGACTGTATCATTTTATGATGCAGATATAGGTATTAGAGATCATCAACAGGTGGATCGTTGAGGATCTTTTCATATTAAATTGATTGGTGAGACCTCTCAACTTTAAGAGGATTTCTATATTGCTATCATTTAGCTACTAGAGTTTATTACTTTATTTCATTTTATTTAGGTAGCCATAGCCTGTCATGGTACCATCTAGATAGCAGTGATAGAGGCATCATAGACTAGATTGTGAGTTATCAATTTGATAGAATTATGGATAGCTTCTTTCTTACTTGTCTTGTGATTAGATTGATTGACCTAAGACCTTTATCTATAAAGATTTGATTGTCATATTCCTATCATGCTATTTTTTTTATTGTTAGTTGATATCTTCTGCTATTAGATTATGATTGAATATATTGATGAGGCTAAGTGGTTCGCTTAGGGACTAGCAGTAGTCTTTGAGCGTCAATTACGTCAAAGATACCCTCCAGGTACGTGACATTTAATTTTAATGTCCTCCTCGGCTTCCCATGTGGCTTCCTCAATAAATTGATTCCTTCATATGACTTTGACTGAGTCTATCTCTTTAGTCTCCAATTTGCGAATCTGATGATAAAAAATTTGGATTGGAACTTCTTATAGGACAAGCTATCTTTCACTCCCATACTATCAACAAAAATTACCAATGAGGTATCTCCCAATAATTTCTTTAACATCGAGACGTGGAATACCGGATGAATCATGGATATCTTAGAAGGCAACTCTAACTCATAAGCAATATTCCCAAACCTCTTCACAATCAGGTAGGGGCCACTATAACGAGGACTTAGCTTCCACTTTTTCCCAAATCTCATGACACCCTTCATGGGTGACACTTTCAAGTACACTCAATCATTCACTTCAAACTCTAAGTCTCTTCTTATCGTGTCAGTATAATATTTCTAGCGGCTCTGTGCAGTTTTCAACCTTTATCTAATAACCTTTACTTTTTCCATCGACTAGCGAACAAGATCAGGTCCAATCAACTCGACTTATCCAATCTCAAATCACCCAATTGGTGATCTACATCTACTCCCATCAAAGTCTCATAGGGATCCATCTGGATACTTGTTTGGTAACTGATGTTATATGCAAACTCAATCAAGGGTAATTGTTCATCCCAATTTTCTTTGAAGACTAGAACACAAGCTCTCAACTTGTCTTCTAATGTATGAATGGTGCACTCTGCCTAGCCTTCTATTTGGGGATGAAAGGCATACTAAGATTTACCTTAGAGCATAGTCCTTTCTGAAAAGATCTAAAAATTGGGGTGTGAATTGGGCTCCTCTGTCTGAGATAATAGACAAGGGAACTCCATGCAACCTCATAATCTTATGGATGTACAACTTGACATACTCTTCTACAGTCTCAATCGTCTTAACTACTAAGAAGAGAGCTAATTTAGTCATCTTATCTACAATCACCCAAATCGAGTCATGCTACTTTTGAGACCTCTACAAACCAATAATAAAGTTCATATTGATCATCTCCCACTTTTATTTAGGAATGTCAAAGTTTTGAGCCAATCCACATGGCCTTTGATACTCAACTTTAACATGTTGACAATTTGGACACTTGGAAACAAACTCAACAATATCCCTTTTCATTCTGCTCCACCAATATACTTCTCTTAAATTATGATACAATATGGAAGAAAACTATCACCTTTTGTTTATGAACAACTTCCTTCAACTAAAGTATAACAGGATCTTGGTCTTGCTTTTCTTACACCTCTGCCACTAGAGATGATGCAGACCCATTTTGAACATTGACTCCACCTTCATCAGACTCTTCAAGTTGAACTCCCAATCGGGCCAATCTATGCACTTCATTCGCCAATTCTTTCTTTCCTTCCTTAACATGGGTTGTATTACCTATTGACAACTTGCTAAGAGCATCAACAATAATGTTAGCTTTACCTGGGTGGTAGAGAATGTTCATATCATAATCTTTGAGAACCTTCAACCATCTTCTCTACCGCAGGTTGTGCTCTTTCTGACTAAAGACGTACTACAGGCTCTTATGGTCAGTGAACACATTCACATGCACTCTATACAAGTAGTGACACCAAATCTTAAGTGCAAATACCACCGCTGCTATCTCAAGTTCATGAGTTGGATAATTCTTCTCATGGACCTTGAACTGTCTGGAAGCATAAGTGACAACCTTTATTTTTTACATCAATACACACCCTAATCCCACTCTTGAGGCATCATAATAAATAATGAATCCATTAATCCGTTCAAGCAAGGTCAACACTAGGGTAGTAGTCAGTCTTGTTTTAAGCTCTTTGAAGCTCTTCTCACATTCATCAGACCATTGAAAATTGACCTTCTTCTGAGTCAATCTAGTTAATGGTGAGGATATGGAAGAAAATCCTTTAACAAATGTACGATAGTAGCCTGCCAATCCCAAAAAGCTCCTTATGTCAGTCGAGGAGGTTGGTTTAGGCTAGTTCTAAACTATTTTAATCTTTTGAGTGTCCACTAGAATACCATTGCCCGAAATAATATGGCCTAGAACAACTACAGACTTGAGCTAAAATTCATACTTCAAAAATTTTATACAACTCATTGTCTTTGAGAGTTTGGAGAACAACCCTGGGGTGGTTTGAATGCTCCTCTTCATCCTTAGAGTACACTAGAATATTTTCAATGAACACAATTACAAACATATCAAAGTACTGTCTAAATATTTTGTTCATCAAATCCATAAAGGTTGTAGGTGTATTAGTCAACCCAAATGACATAAATAAGAACTAAAAGTGGTCATATCAAGTCCTACAGGCTATTTTTGAGATCAATCTTAACTCACATGAGGTGATAGATGCAGCCTTTAGAGATTAGCTTTCTGGCCCTAAGACCTTAGATGCATTAGAATTTCCCTCCCACTCTAGGTTCAGTTCATTAGGGAATTGGAAGTTAACAGTTCTAGTCCTATAATCAACAGACGCATAGCAAGCATTAAGCTAATCCATGCCAAGAATCACATCAAAATCAATCATCTCCAACTCTATCAAATCAGCAAAGGTATCCCTATGATATATAGATACTACATAATCTCTATAAACCTTTTCAGCTAAGATAGCCTCACCAATAGGAGTGGAAACAACAAAGGTTTCAAGAAAACACTAAGAAAGAATCACAAATCTACTAGAAACATAAGGAGTTACAAAATATACAGTGGAACCCAGATCAAATAATGCATAACAATCAAAGGTAAAGACTCAGAGTATACCCATCATAACATATGGTGCAACTTTTTGATCTTGGCAACTTCTCATAGCATACAAACGTTTCGTAGCCCCGCTTGTTCTAGAAGTAGTACCCTTCTGATTTCCTTTTGCTGGTAGTGCTGGTACAAAAGATTGAGCCTTGTTACCCACTTCAAAAAACCCCTCCAAAAGTGATCCTTTTGGCCACACTTTTAACATGCATCTCCTCACTTACGACATTTCCCCAAGTGTAGTTTTCCACACTTATCACATGATGGCTTACCTTGTGAACCTAGAACCACACTATACTGTGACTAAGATCCCTGGGATTTGAAATTCAAGATCTTTTATTCGTTCCAATTTCTAGGTACTGGTGCACTAGCAAATAAAAGTGTTGGTCTGAACTGAAACCTACTACCATTCCCATTTTCTCTCTTCCCAACCTCACAGCTAGATATTTTATCCCTCTTATATTCTATCTCCTCTCTATCTTGTTGCCTTTTCTCATAAGCTTGCTGCACATAGATTATCAACCTTCCTATATCCATATCACTCATAAGCATAACTCCTCTCCATCTTTCTTTGGCCACTTATTCAACCTAGTAACGTATAGACCCATCATTCTTCTCATGTCTGCAAGCATCTCAGGATCATAGCGGGATAACTGTATGAACTTAAAACCATACTCCTTCACCATCATGGGGCCTTGTTTTAGATTCAAGAACTCTTTTACCTTAGCCTCTCGCTACTCTCTCAGGAAGAAATGCCCCAAGAAAGCTTCCTAAAATACTGCCTAAGTCAGAACTGGAGCACCCTTTTTCTACTGGTCAAACCACAATCTGGCAACACCTTTGAGCTGGTAGGAAGCCAACTCAACTTATCAACATAGGTCACATGCATTACCTAGAACACTTTCTATAGCTCATCAATGTAGTTCTCAAGATCCTCACTGGATGTAGACCGTGTGAATTGAGGCGGGTTCATCCTCAAAAACTCCCGAACCCTTGATATGTCAAGAGCATCCTGTCTGCTCGCTATCTATCTAGCGATCGGTGTTGTCACAACGTGGGCTAAAGTCTGGATGGCCTGGCGAAGCTGATTTGAGATGTCATCCCATGGTGGATATTCAAGGATGGTTGGGTTTATGGGTTCGTCCTGATTCTGAGGATCAGGTTGGTTAGTATTTTGTCTAGCATGACACCCTCTTCCTCTAACATCTCTTCTTGGAGGCATGATCACAATTCTGTAAATATGTAGTGCATGAATTAAAAGAGAACTTTCATAGCGTTTAACTCTGTATTATAAAATGATGAAGTACAAATAGATGTCAATACAAATATATGAGTATATAATATGGCTGAATGAAACATGCATCAGGGTAGAATACTATCAACTCAAACAACTCAAATCAAGAGATATGGAACTCAATCGGGGTGTCAAATGTCTATCTAAAGCAAGAACAAAGTGTAGACAATGACCAATCGGTACAAATCAATCCAATCGATCTAGAGTACTATCAGTGTTAAACTTATCTAAGAGTTTCTCTTATACAACAAGAATCACTTATGAGCCAGTGACTATACAATAATCTCATTGATATTGCCACAACCGTTCAGTACTAGCCAGGGTAAAGAACGAATCAACCCATAATGGATCCAATCAATCAAGTCCTCTATTCTTTTAGGGACCTATCAAGAGGAAACATTTGAGTTAACAATTTCAATCCTCCTTTACATTTGGGAACGTAATTATTGAGTTTGAGTTGGACTTATTCTTACTCAATTCGGTGCTTGATACTCATCCCAAGACTCAATGCTCATAAGATAATCTATTCAAATCAACAAATTAGTGAGTCTCTTAATGGACTCTTTCAGCTCATCAGCTGTATCAAAGTAGTCTCACACCAATTCGACCAATTAATCCTATCAACCTTTCAAGATTGAATTAGACAATCATGTAACTAATTGATTCAATTTGGTTACATTTTCTAAATTGGTCACAATTGCAATTACAATGGACAACTTTTCAATACAATTCCCACCCTTTTACCCCCTATTTCATTCTCAATAAGAACCTATTTCAGATCAAAATTCAGCCTAAATCCCATTTTTATTCGTCCCAAAACTTCCTAACTCAACCCATTTCCTTTAAAAATCAACCATCAGATAAATAATACATATACCCACCCCCACACACTCCTCTTTTCCTTTCTTTTCCTCTCACACACGCACAACTTCTTCATCATCCTCTCAACAGCAATCCCAGCACGTAAAACATTCACCAAAATGACCTAGCGACAATCATCAACAATCCTAACAAAATTTTCTTGATGTTTCCTCATATCAATTGTTTCGTACAAGAGAACATTTTGAGGTGATTCCTTTTATCTTCCAAGTGTCTCAGTTTTGAGGACCCAATTTCATCTTGATCAAATCAATGACCATGATTCTCATTTTGTTGGAGAATTTCTAACGGTTCAATGGATTTGAGCATATTCCTCTAAAAATTTGCATTTGAAATTGTAAATGTTCTCAATCCTTATCCTAATTTCTACCTAGAAATTTCCCAATTTGACCCCGTTTTCCCTCCCATTTTTTCCTATATATATATACTAAAAATTACACAAATACACAACTTATTTTAACATAATTTCTTATAATCCTTAGCATTTTAAAAAATTACTAAAATTTCATATTTTTACTCTCTCTCTTTCTATTTGATACATAAACTACTCCATTATCATCATTACATAACTAATGTCGAATATATAGGCATCAGTTCAATCTTATCACCAATTAATGCTAATTTAAGTTTTACACATTAATTTCAATTTTCAATTCCAAAAAAACTGAACGTTCTCTCCTTTTTCACCTCAACCTAATTTGTTCTAGTGAGGTCTTTACATCGTCTCAAATTCTCCGTACCAATGGAGTTCATCCCATCTTCTTCACTTCCTATTACACATGCACCATTAATTAGTGAAAACATGTATCAATTCGAAGTAGTTCCACCAAGTGTTGATGTTCCTCATTAAACATTTAGCAACAAGAGGGTCTACAATTTCGATGAAGTTGATTTCAAATAAAATAGATAAAAAACATGCAATGTTCCTTTAGTCGAGAAGAAGAAACACAAGAAAAATGATGCTTCAAGTTCCAAATCTCCTATTGAGGAAGTACCTCTAAAAAGGGTGAAGAATACTGAAATAGTTACAATCCGCCCTTCGTTGTCAAAGGTTACGATTTTATCGTTTATTTGTATAAGCAACATCGTGTTATTTTGTATCAACATTATGTTGTGGTTACAATACTGATTCATATATTAATACTAATTAAATATTATTTGTATCAACAATGTATTGTCCTTTTGTATCAGCAATGCAATCGTGGTCACAATTTATGTGTGTATCAATAATGATTAAAATTTTGATTGTATCAACATATGTTGTTATTTTGCATCAGTACTGATTCATTCATGTATTAGTACTGATTTACACATTGTTGTATCAGGAATGTGTTGTTTTCTTAAATCAGTGCTGATTCATTCATGTATCAACACTGATTTTAAACATTGTTTGTATCAACATGTGTTGTTATTTTGCATCGATACTGATTCATTCATGTATCAATACTGATTTACATATTGTTTGTATAAAAAATAATATGTTATTTTCTTGAATCAGTACTGTTTCATTCATATATTTATCATTGATTTAAATATTGTTTATATCAATAATGACTTTTATTTTGTATCAGCACTGTATTGTGGTCATCATGTATGCATGTATCAGTATTTTTTCAAATATTATTTGTATCAGCAATATGTTATTTTCTTGAATCAGTTCTGATTCATTCATGTATCAACACTAATTCATGTATCCATACTGATTTAAATATTTTTTGTATTTATAATAATTTTTATTTTTTATTAATACTGTATTGTGGTCATCATTATGCATGTATCAATATTGATTCAAATGTTGTTTGTGTCAATAATATTTTTTTTTTGCATTTGTACTAATTTTGTATCAACAATATCAGATATTATTGTATCACCTTTTAACTTATTATTATTTGTATCAGATTTTAATTTTTAACATTTTTGTCTTAATGTAGGGTATTAAGTACGTTATCAAATAAATTCCTAGACATTTTTTAAGGTTTGGAGTAACATACAATTATAGTTTTGTGGATGATATCAAGACTTTTATAGGAGAAGAATATATTACATCAAACTAGTTTTGGTCCTTATCTCAGAATATCAATGTGCAATTTTCAAGGTCAAATAGTGAAATATCTTTTGTTGTTGGAGATTGAGCACCAAAAGAAAGATGAATTACACATTAGACATGTCAAGTGGAATGTACTTTGCTTCACTATGAAAGAGTTTGTCATCATCACCGATTTGAAGTGCACCGATAATGTCAACGATTTTCGATACACGAATGAAGCTCGCAGTAGACTGATGGAGAAATATTTCCTAGTCCAAATACAGGTGTTAACCAAGGCCGCCTGGTTGATCTCTTTTAGATGGGAGAATGGGACAACGATGAAGATATTGTACAAATGGTGATTTTGTACTTCATTCATACATTTGTGTATTCCAGTTGCCTGAATCTCCCATATCAGTTGATAATTTTTGCATTATTGAGGATGGCTATTATGTACAGTATTCATGGGGGAAAACTGCATACAAAAAACTTATTAAAAGCTTCAGATAGGAATTCTCAAGTGGAAAACATCTTTATCGCTTTTATGGTATGCCATATGCTTTAAATGTATGGATGTATGAGTGTTCTACAAAAGTTGATGATGACATTGTTGTTAAAAAGGGAAATCATATCCATAAAATTTTGAATTGGCAAGTGATTAGTGTAAGACAAAAATATGAAACATTCATGTCTAGAATGTTCAGTGAGGTACCTACATATTTATAATTTTTTAATAGAACCATATATAATTGAAATAACATCAATTCACATTCATAGTATTGTTTTTAGTCACTGACCTTTTATTGTTTCTATTTTTTATTTTCAGGTTTCTTATTCCAACATAGCTCCAACACATTATGAACTATTAGCATTCCAGTTACCAGGTCCAACAGATGTTTCTGCTACCGTACCTTGCACGTCTAGTTCCCCAGGCACCACACATGCACATCCAAAGCATGCGGAAAAATAAGTTTTGTTTGAGTTTGAGGATTTCAGTACTGTACCACCAGAACATCTTTTAAGAAGGTTCAAGCGCATTGTTGATTAAACGTCCCCACAATCACCACTTCCTTCCAAACATGATGACAACAAAGATTTAAAGAAGTAAAGAGATTTTTGAAGAATTATGTAAGTAAATACTTCCCAAGTTTTCCATATACAAACATACTTCATATTTAATAAATATATTCTTTTTTTAAGGTTGATAAAAAATTCAATACTTTTGATCGAAAGGTCAATGCTCTGGAGGCACTAATAAAATCAAATCATACTGACACTATGAAAACTATTGAAAAGGAAGTTCACATTTCTGAGGAGGTAATACAACATTTATCAAGTTTGGTAATTTATTGCATCTTTATCATCACCTTTATTTATTTTTATTTTTTCCTTTGAAGAATATGGATGAGGTTCTAACCCCGAATGTATCTGGTGATTTTGGTCAGAGAGATCTTGATGATTGCTTTGACAATGTTTTCACTCCACCTGAAAATTTAGTGTCAGCCATTTTCATGGAAGTTACAGAAGATGTTTTGCACACTAGCGATGCTATTGAGGTATTTTTTTCTAAAATCAGACTTAGATTATTTTTTTAAGTATTTTATTTTAAAAAAAAATTAATTTATTCATTTTGACAATTAAAAATAAAAAAATAGAAGTATACATTCAAATGTATCATTTGACTTATATAGAGTATTAGTTTTACTGATACAAACAAAACAAGAAAGTGATGTCTAAATCAATCACAAATTATCAGATTATAATTAGTCATTATGTAGGTATCATGTTTAATGAATCATGAAATTTATTAGCTATCATAGTATTATTCATGTCACGACCTAAAATCCAGGTGTGATGGTACTCACCTAACCCACCAAGGCGAGTCAGTCCAAAACTTAAACAACTTAATAATAATAATAAAAGCGAAAGATATACAGTCTAATAAAATAGATAAGTGAAAGAAATCAAAATAAAACCATCCTAGAGTTGGTGTCACATGTATAAGCCTTTAAATATAGAATACTCAAATGAAATACATGTCATAATTTCTAGTACTCAAATAGAACAAAAATATAATAGTAGAATCTCTGAAGGTCTACAAAAAGAACAAACAGCTACCTCTCAAAAGATCCAAAGCTCGATCCAGTAAATCAAAAAGTTAGCGAGGAGGACCAGGCTCACAACCTAAAATAATGTAGCGAGGGGTGAGCACCAAATAACATGGTTATACAATACACAATACACACTTATATAGACAAATCCAACAGTTACTCAAGTCAATGATACTATAAATATACAATATCATAAGTAATACAGTAGTAATATCCAAAATAGGTATGATATGAGATGGAGTGGATGCCATGAAATATGAATAATACGATGCAATGTCACATAGTCATGATGCATGTTTATCCTACGATACACATCCAGCGATTGCATCAGAATGTAACCCATGGTGGCCACACATGGACCATGTATCTGTGAAGATTGTCGACAAAGACCTCGGTCAATGCTCACCCATCCAGAAGAGACCTCAAACCCGTCTAAAAATAACCACGGACTCAATATCAGTTGGCATATTGCCTTGGCTCACTGGCAGAAACCTCAGCTAACATCGATCGATAGAGACCTCAACCACCAACCCACATGTTACCTTGCTAATCTCTCGGTCGTAGCCATCACAAGTATCAAATGCACAAATAATAGTGAATGAAATGAGCATGATCTCAATGATATCACAGTGTGAACATCATAATAATTTCAATAATTTACAAAGTATCAATATCATCACTGTCTCAATATCATATCAATCCCAATATCAATTGTATCACAATATAAGATCCATCTCAACACCAACCTTAAATAATACACAAGATCATATAGATTATGAATTCACAATTAGCCCATAAACCAAGAAATCATCATATGAATAATTACGCAAACCAAACTCATGATCAAAGACTAAGATGGTATAATTCTACCCCTAAGTACTCAATTACATGCACATAAGAGCATACAAGGTTCAATCATACTTAACAAAATGTTAGAAGTTCACTTGCTTTAAATAAAGTCTCGTATCAAGTCAAATTCAAAGCTTTCCCCTTCCTACGGTACTCTAAATTACCAAAATCTATTCAAATATAGCATCATAATCACATAACAAGTCTAATGATACTAAAATTAATCAATCGAATAGAAAGAAAAAAATGGTAAAACAATTTCGTGCCAAAATCTAAAAATTAATACATGAAAACGTTTTCAAAGTAATTAGGAGTTCAACGGTGAAATTCATTTTGAAAACAGAGTTAAAATGAGGGAGAATCATCAAATTAGTGTTAGGAATCAAAGTTCGAAAATTCCCAAATTTCCAATTAAAATCCAAAAATTATAAGTTGAAAACACAAATTAATCAATAGAAATAAAAGAAATAGGTTAGAAAATAGTTATCCAATAAATTTTCCTCAAAAAACCTTAAAGAATTTCTTGAAAATGGAGATTGCAGTGTTGAAAATAATGAAATAAAATAAAACTTGTCACTTTTAAAAGGTTACTATTTCATGGTCAATAATGCTCCGCGAATGCAGAGAACTATCCACAAATGCGGAAGCTAAGAGTCACTGAAGCTCCGCGAATGCTGAGTAAAACCCACACATGCTCTGTGAACGTGGGGCCTAGCCCCGCAAACGCAGAGTAGAACTTAACTTGCACTAGAAACCGATCAAAAAGCAAAATACACAGCTCAAGACAAGTACAAATTAGATCTTTGGAATTCGTTCGGAACACCGTGAACACAGAAAAAATATGAAACCCTATCAGAAATGATATTCTTAACTCAGTGGAACCATCAAAATTCAAATTCAGAACCTTCTTGGCCCAGAACCCGAAAAAGATCGTTTAAACTTGTTTTGGACTCAAAAACTAAAAATATTCTCTGAAGATGTAAAAGTTACAAAAAGCCATTTCTAGTGTTAGTTTCATCACCCAAAACCACTTGAACTGACAGAATTTTGATTCAAGCTCCCGAACTCAAAATTTTGACCAAAGTCAAACCTATGATCCAAAATGAACTAAAAAATACAACTTTAGGTCTAAAATCTTTGTTTTAACTCCAAATTTAGTTCTACAAGTTTCCCTAGCCTAGATTTGGCATTTTTGAACTGATGGAATCAACGAAATCTAATTTCGATGCACGAGGCTCAAAATGATCTCAAAACTCAAAATTTCCAACTTTAAGTCTTTAAAAACTCATTCTTTAGAAAAACTCTAACGTTTTACAAGATTTTCAAATTTTGACTTTTAGACTTGATACTCAAGGAAACTTTAAGGTAGGACAAAATGGTAATTTAATATATACCAAAAATGACTTTTGAGGTCATTACATCATCCACTACTAAAAATAATGTTTGTCCTCGAACATGAGACCAGAGACATACCTGAAGGCTCAAATAATTAAGGGTATTAGACACACATATTTCTGACTCTATCTCTCATGTAGCCTCACTCTCGGGCCTATGGCTCTTCTAGACCTTTACTGAGGTGATCTCCTTAGTCCTCAAATTTCTCACCTGCCTATCCAAGATGGCCACTGGTTGTTCCTTATAAGTCAAATTAGGGATAAACTCAATTGAATCCATAGATATCACATGAGACTCATCCAGAATGTAACACCATAACATCAAAATATAGAATGCAGGATGGACTGAAGACAGGTTGGGTGGTGAAGCAAGTCTATAAGTCACCTCTCCCACTATATCAAGAATCTCAAAAGGGCCAATAAACCTCAGATTGAGCTTGCCTTTCCTCCTGAATCTCACAACACTCTTCAAAGATGAGACCTTCAACCAAACCATGTTACCAACTGCGAACTCCAAAGGTCGTACCCACTTATCAGCATAGCTCTTTTATAGACTCTGAGCTATCACCAATCTACGCTGAATCAACTGAACCCGATCAAGGTCATCTCTCAACATATCAACACCCATGCTTACCACAACTACTATGTTAAACCATCCGATGGGTGAGCTATATCTCCGAGCATACAAGGCCTCAAGATGACTCATCTAAATGCTAGAATGATAATGTTGTTGTATGCAGACTCTTCCAAGGCTAAGTGTTGATCCTATATGGCACCAAATATGATAACACAAGCTCGAAGCATGTCTTCTAACACTTGAATGATCCTCTTGGACTGGCCATCTGGGGTGAAAAGTTATACTCATATCCAAATGGATACCCAAACCATGTTGTAAAGCCTTCCAAAAAATGTGAAGTAAACAATGAACCTCAATCTGATACAATGGAAACTGAGACCCCGTGAAGTCTCACTAGCTTACTAATATAAAGTTGGTCCAATCTCTTAGTAGTATACTTCGCTTTGACTGAAATGAAATGGGCGGACTTGGTCAATCGATCCACCACTACCAAAATGGAATCAAACCCCGCAACTATAGGAGGTCAGCCAACTACAAAGTACATGACGATACATTCCCACTTTCACTCAGAAATGGGCATCCTCTAACGCTCTCCACCTAGCCTCAAGTGCTCATACTTGACCTATTGGCTTGTCACGCACTTGGCTATAAACTCTGACATATCTCTCTTCATACTGGACCACCAATAATGCTGACTCAGATCATGATACATCTTCGTTGCCCCTGGGTGGATGGAATATCTAGCACAATAAGCCTCCTCAAGTATCAATCTAATCAAATCACCCACCTTAGAGACACAAATATTACTCCCAATCCTCAAAATATCATTAGAATCAAGCACTGCTTCCCTAGCTTCACCTCTAGTCACTTTATCCCGGATAGTGCATAACTTTTCATCCTCGAACTACCTCTCACGAATATAATCCATCAAAGATGAGAGAGCTCAATGGAGGCAAGTACTCCACCCTTCTTTGAAATTTGTAATCTTACCAACCCATTGGGAAGTCTCTGAACATCTTTAGCCAACGGTCGCTCCTCAACCTAAATAGTTGCTAAACTCCCCATGCTAGAAGCCTTCCTACTCAAAGTGTTGGCCACCATATTGGTCTTCCCAGGATAATAGAGAATGGTCATGTCATAGTCTTTTAGAAGCTTAATTCACCTTCTTTATCTCAGATTTAAATCCCGCTGACTGAGGATATATTGCGGGTTGTGATGGTCAGTAAAGATCTCATAATGGAATCCATATAAATAATGATGCCATAACTTCAAAACAAACACAACCGCAACCAACACCAAATTATGAGTAGGGTAGTTCCTCTCATGGGACTTCAACTGTCTAGAGGCATAAAGCAATTAATTTCCTTTTCATCATCAACACACCACCTAGACCCACTTTCGAAGCATCACAATAAATAGTGAAATCAACACCTTATCCAACAATGTATGAATAAGAGTTGTAGTCAACAATAACTTGAGCTTTTGAAAGCTCTCCTCGAATTCATTAAACTAATGGAATACCATATTCTTCTGAGTAAGTCTAGTCAGTAGAGCTTCAATAGTGGAGAAACCATGAACAAAATGGTGATAATCACTAGCCAATAATATAAAACTATGAATCTCTATAGCTGAGGAAGGCCTAGTCCAACCCTGAACGACCTCAATCTTCACTGGGTCAACTCGAATACCCTCTTTGGACACCACGTGCCCTAAGAATGCCATTGAACTCAGCCAAAACTCAAACTTGGAGGATTTTGCATAAGGTTTCTCCTCTTTAAGTCTCTAGAGCACAATCCTCAAATGCCTCATATGATCCTTCTTTGTGACAACCTTCGTGAGAGGATGCCACTATTGTAAATTCTAGGCTTACGCAATACTTGTAAAATATTAAGAGTTTAGGACGCAACATATTAATCATAATTGAATAATAAAGTTATAATAATTTAAAC
>JBCEWC010009813.1:0-18325 GCA_038996855.1 Solanum aculeatissimum
ATTTATCATATATATAACTTTTATATTATGTTTTGATTTATCATATATATAACTTTTGTCTCTTAGTCCATAGACTTAAAAACAACAAGTTAAACTCCATCGCCAAGACTTGACATGTTATATTTTATTTTGATTTATGGGGTACTCCATAACTATTGTCTTAAAGATTAGACTTGTTAGTTCAAGGACTTCAAAACAACAAGTCAAGCCTCATAGGCAAGATTTGACATTATCACATTACGTATTGATTTATGTGATGTTCTATAATTTTTGCCTCAGGCAAGACATAACCAAAGATTTCACAAGTTACGTCCCATGGATAAGACTTAAAAAAATAGAAATAGACAAAAAGAAAAAATAAAGAAAAAAGAAAAGAAAAAATAATTTTTTAAAAAAAGAGAAAAAACTACAAGTTAAGAAAAAAGAAAAAGAAAAAAATAAAAACAATTAAAAAAAATAAAAGTTCAAAAAAAAGAATTAAAAAAAAAGAAACAAAGGAGAAAAATAATAAATAAAAGAAAAATAAAGAAAGAGAAAAATAAAAAAATTGAGAGGCAATTGAGCATAGAAAGTTTTTTAAAAGATAGTTAAGGTGTAGAGGGGTAAAAATGTCTTTAATTCAACTTAAAGAGGAAAAGAGGACATTTTTGTAAGACTTCTTTTATGGAGGACAAAATATAAAGACCATCACATTTGGTAGGCATTATATGTAATTTTCTCTAATATTAAACATAAATGCTCAAAAGGGGATGGAACTATATAAATACATCAAAATTTATAGTTGACAAGTGTGCACAAAATCAATGTGTAGGCCTCAAGCAATAGATTTAGAACTCAATATTACATAAAGAAGATAATATATATGTTAAAATTTCAATAAATGTTAGATTTAATCACGTAATTTTAAATTTATAATTGTATATGAGAAATTTTACTTTTGGTAAAAAGAGGAATTGTGTCATGACACATCATTGAATTGGAGCCATAAATACGTTGGTTCATACTTCGTCTGACTTAGGAAAAATTAGTAAATCATTCCTCACAAGTCACATGACTTGGATTTGTATTGACTCGACGTGATCAAGATTGATTTGTAATCAAGTAGCTTAAAAAATTCTTTCATGGAAATCAATCACTTTACAATTGTATCACTTTTCATAATAACCCACAGACATATCAATAATCAGTCTCGAACCTATTGTCAATCTATCCTCAATTAGCCTTGAATCCAATATCACATTGGTACACTTATGCGAAAAATTGACGATTTTAGATAAAAACTAGTATATGTTCCCGAGCGATGCACGAATAATATTAAAGTATTTTTTTTAATTTTTTTTTAGATTTCACTGTCATGTTAAATTATATTGTCTTATAAAAGTCCAGCTATTATCTTGCTCCTTAAAGAAATGAACCCCCACCCCCGCTCCTTCTATCTCCTATAATCATACGGACGAATCATATAATTATCAAATAACTTTTATATTTTAATTTTTTATTAGATTATTCATTATTTAACATTATAAGATTGTCAATATTGATTTTTCTTAACTTATGGCTTGATTTAATATAACCAAGAGCTCTTCGTAATAGTATAAATAGACATATTTATTTTGTTTACTCGTAGGTTTTTTAAATTATTCTCTTATTTACATCTCTTAATTTAAAATTTATGAACATTAATGTGTATTATCTAAATACTTTATTGTTATTATTAAAATTACTTCAAAATATTATCATCATACCCTTTACACGTATGTCTTTGTATATTTTTTCTACTATATCTTAATTATTTTTCACTAATTTAACAATGACTAAAACAATTATGTTACATATCATAAACAACTAAGTTTCTTTTTTTTTTTTTAAGTTTAAATTTAAGTTACTTAGCTTTTTTATATTTTGATGTTCATTGAATTCATTATTATCGAGAGTTTAGCTTATATGGTATACATAATTTAGGATTTTGCTTATTTGATTTTTTTAAAACAAAAAGTTTTTCATCTAGAAGAAAGTTTTGCCCTTCAATTTCTTTCAACTTTAATATATATTTTTTTTCATTTTACATTGAATTTATAACTTGTTTTCTAATTTTTTCTTGACTTAATATCCTTACAACAATGTGACTTTTTAATAACTTTTCACTTTACCTAATGTTCTTATTTTTGTTAATATATATGTCTTTCTTTTGATTTTTAATCCTTGAAATGTAGTTTATTTTTAAACATTTATTCCATTGTTCATAATTTTTTTCATTTTAAAATTTATCTATTAGGAGCATATTTTATTTTGTAAAAGTTTTTGACTGATTGACCATTTATTTTTAATTATAATTTTATAACAAAATATAAATTAAGATATTAATTGATGATTTATCTGCTTATATTTTTATAATGGATATAACTTGAAATTAGAATTGATAAAAATGATAATACGAAATATAGGTTAGAAGAGGCCCCAACATAATATAATTTCTTCGTAGTGATATTGCAAATTCAAGTTAAACATTTACACCTTTATCAAATTAATTTTTATTTCACATTCGATTAAAATTTTATTTTTTATTCAAATTCAAAACTATAATACTTTGTCCTAGGAATTAAAAAGAATTTTCACAATGCACAAAAAATAATATAAATTTTAGAGAAAAAGAATTATATAATTAAAAAATAATTAAATAATATAACCTTCATTGAAATAAAAATTTACAAAGAAAAGAACTTAATAAAACTTTGTTAAAGACATTGATGAAAAATTAAGAATATAAAGTAACCCGCAATAAAATGAGATCAATTATGTGACATTGATAGCGGCATATATATACAGACATACATTATAAAAGAGTTCAAGAAGTTAAAAATTTCTTCCAACTAAAATTTCATTTAAACTCAAATTTAAAAATTATATGAGAAAATATTTTTTAAAAATAATATATATTTCAAAAAATCAAAATTTCAAATCTCATTTATTGTTGTCTTTGTCACAAATATACCTATCTAGACAGTCTCATAAAATGATAAATTTATAAAATAGTAAGAGTTTATTTAGAGATCATGGATTTCTATATTTAAATTAATCGCAATTTTTAAAAAAAAGCTTAATGTGTTTTCAAATTCAAATATAATTATAATATTTGAAAGGATGAGTTTATGAAATAGTTAGTGTTTATTCAGAATTCTTCACTTGTTATAACTTTTCAGATAAAGTTAAGGAATACTGATTAGGTTGAAAAGATAAATTAAAATAGGATTCATTCAAAAAAAATATTACATATAAAACTTTATTTTTTTTCTTTATTATTATTATTATTTATAATGATTATTAATAATAATAATTATTCCTATCGCTACTATTATTATTGATATTAATTTTGCTACTATTATTGTTGCTAATACTAATTATTATTATTATCATCATTAATAATAATTCTATATTTTTATTTTTTAATTTAATATTTAAATCAAATATATTTAAAAATATTTGAAAATGATAAGTTTATGAAATAGTCTCTTTTGCCAATGTGTTTCTTTTTTATAAGCTAATAAAAATCTTTTCATAGTTTTTAAATTCAAATACCTTTTATTTTTAAATTTAGATATTTTATTACAATGTTTATTGACTTTATCCTAAATTACCAATTGAGATTTGAATAACGACATTGCAAACTACTCTGGAGAAAAGACATGCAAAACTTTCTCCAAAAAAAATTTCATGGACCTTTCCCTTTCTTAAATTAGTAAAAATCTTTTGTTTGAACAATTGATATTCTTGTATGTCTACAATAAAACGAATCCATCTCCATCCAGTAGACATGTTTCAATCACTAATTTTACAAATGCTAGTGGCTATACAAAATATCAGAAAAAGAAGGAAGTAAACCAAAGAGGATAGTCGAAGTCAACTTTCCAAAATGCAACTTGTGCTTTCTAATAAGTCTTCCTTGATTGTTTGCATATAATTTTCCTCCTTCGAGAAAACCACACAACAATATGGCTGATGTAGCGGTGAATTTTTTGTTGCGGGACAATGCGGAGTTAATAGCAGGAGTTAAAGACGAAGCGGAGAATCTGCTTGAAGATCTAAGTGAATTCAATGCTTTTCTCAAGCAAGCTGCAATGGTTCGCAGCGAAAACCCAGTTCTGAAAGAATTGGTGAAGAGTATAAGGAAAGTGGTTAATCGTGCTGAAGATGCTATTGATAAGTTTGTAATCGAAGCTAAGATTCACAAGGATAAAGGGTTTAAAGGGGTTTTCGACACTTTTGGACATTATAAAAGAGTGAGAGATGCCGCAGGGGAGATTACAGGGATCAGAGATAGAATGAGAGAAATTCGACAAAATAGCGCACATGGCCTTGAGGTAATTCAAGATCATGACGATTCAATCAACAGAGACAGGTATTGCTTCAAGCCTTCGATCTCCACAAAAATATAAGAATCTATCCAATACGCTCATATTTGTGTGCGGATCCGTCTAATTCACCTCATTTGAAAAGTTGAACTCAATTTATTTGATAGTTATATTAATAAATTATAAAGAAATCAAAACTTAAAGAGTGTGGGAGAACTTACTCTAAAATCTTGAGGTAATGAGTGGAGTGGTCTCAATTAAAAGTAGTTCTAAAATTTAGTATTCGCGTAGACGAATGTGATGCTTAAATATAGACATGTCAATTGAGCCTCCGGAAGAGCAGCACAATCGATGAAACTTTATAACATTTAAATAGAAACGATCTTTTGCGACGAGTAGATGCCTAATTAAAAGAAAAGTTCATAAAACAATAATGAAACATCAATTTTGTATGATAACTGATGTTAGCCAACATATCCATAAAATGCACATTTGAATAACTCTAGATTTGAATTCAATTTTTTAAAAGTGCATAATTTGTAAAGATAAATAAAATATATTATCCAACAAAAAAGATATTTAATAAAATGCAATCATTATTTGATTAAAAAATGAATCATTTAGGTTGGCAACGATAATGGTGATATCGGTTGTGATGACAAAGTAGATTAGTGGCGGTAGATAGACAAAAATATTAAGACAAGACCGTTATAAATTTGCAAATAAATGAGGCTTTACACGATTGGACAATATTATAATACTAGTGTTGTTGTCTTTGGAAAATCCAACTAATTTGCTGCTAGTTGACCTATCCTTTTCTCCTGTTGGCACAAATTCATAATATAATAGTAGTATTTTTTTTGGCTGTATGTTCTTTTTCTTGCCAATGTTAACTTCATATGTTTAACCTTTATCTTTGCTATTTTAAAAGCCTCCTGTGGTTGAGGAAGATGACGTGGTGGGCTTTGACGATGAGGCGCAGACGGTAATCGACCGTCTTCTTGAAGGATCAGATGATTTAGAGGTTATTCCAGTTGTTGGAATGCCTGGTCTTGGCAAAACTACTCTAGCCACTAAGATCTTCAAGCATCCAAAGATTGAGTATGAGTTCTTTACTCGACTTTGGCTTTATGTTTCCCAATCATACAAGACAAGAGAATTATATCTCAACATCATCAGTAAATTCACTGGAAACACCAAGCATTGCCGTCATATGTCTGAAAAGGATTTAGCTGATAAGGTACGAGATATTTTGGGAGAAGGAGGAAAATACTTGATCGTCTTGGATGATGTATGGTCGAGAGAAGCTTGGGATCGTATCAAGGTTGCTTTCCCGAAAAATGAAAAGGGCAATAGAGTATTGTTGACTACCCGTGATCTCAATGTTGCTAAATATTGCAACAGAAGTCCTCATGATTTAAAATTTCTGACTGATGAAGAAAGTTGGATTTTGCTGGAGAAAAAAGCTTTTCACAAAGCTAAATGTACTCCCGAATTGGAAGCACACGGACAAAGTATAGCCAGGAAATGTAAAGGACTACCCCTTGCTATTGTGGTGATTGCAGGAGCTCTAATTGGGAAAGGCAAGACAACAATGGAGTGGGAGCAAGTGGATCAGAGTGTGGGTGAACATTTCATCAATAGAGATCAGCCAAATAATTGTAATAAATTGGTGCGGATGAGTTATGATGTTTTGCCTTATGACATGAAAACTTGCTTTTTATATTTTGGTGCATTTCCCAGAGGCTATTTAATCCCTGCTTGGAAATTGATCCGCTTATGGATCGCGGAAGGGTTCATCCAGTACAGAGAGAATTTATCCCTTGAGCGTAAAGCAGAGGATTACTTGAATGAGCTTGTAAACAGAAATTTAGTGATGGTGATGCGAAGGACGCCTGATGGCCAAATCAAAACTTGTCGTGTTCATGACATGTTGTATGAGTTTTGCTTGCAAGAGGCCACGACAGAGGAAAATCTTTTCCATGAAGTAAAATGGGGTGTTGAGCAATCTGTTCGTGAAGTATCCACTTCCCGCCGCTTGTGCATTCATTCCTCTATTCTGGAATTCATTTCTAAGAAGCCCTCTGGTGGGCATGTTAGGTCATTCCTATGTTTTTCTCCAGAAAAAATTGACACTCCCCCAACTTTCATTGCAAACATACCAAAAGCCTTTCCATTACTAAGGGTGTTTGATACTGAATCCATCAAAATTAATCGCTTTTGCAAGGAGTTCTTTCAATTGTATCATCTGAGGTATATTGCTTTCTCATTTGACTCAATCAAGGTCCTTCCTAAACACGTTGGGGAACTTTGGAACGTACAAACCCTCATAATCAACACACAACAGATCAATCTTGATATTCAAGCAGACATATTGAACATGCCCCGACTGAGGCATCTGCATACCAACACGTCTGCTAAATTGCCTAAGCCTGCTGCCCCCAAAACTAGTGAGTATTCCTTGGAAAACCAAAGCCTGCAGATTCTCTCCACAATTGCACCAGAGAGCTGCACTGAAGATGTTCTCTCGAGGGCTCCAAACTTGAAAAAACTGGGCATTCGTGGAAAGATAGCTAAGCTATTGGAACCAAGTCAGTCTGCATTGTTCAACAATGTTAAAAAGCTGCAATGTCTTGAGAACTTAAAGCTGATAAATGTTGGTCAGACTGATCAGAAACAATTACGCCTTCCTCAAGCCTCTATATTTCCAACAAAGTTGAGGAAGCTGACATTATCAGACACCTGGTTGGAATGGGATGATATGTCTGTATTGAATCAGTTGGAGTGCCTTCAAGTCTTGAAGCTGAAAGACAATGCATTTAAGGGAGAGCACTGGGAACCAAAGGTCGGAGGTTTTCATTCCCTACAAGTTTTATGCATTTTAAGGACAAACTTAATTTCTTGGAATGCTTCAGGTGATCACTTTCCCAGACTTAAATATCTTCTCGTATCATGTGATAAACTTGAGAAGATCCCCATTGGCCTGGCTGATATACGCAGCCTCCAAGTGATGGAATTGCAAAATTCCACCAAAACAGCAGCAAAGTCTGCCCGGGATATACAAGCCAAAAAGAACAAGCTGCAAACCGTTAAATCCCAAAGGTTCGAGCTTTCTATATTCCCTCCTGATCTATGATGTACGGACACCCAGACAGCCTCTTTGAAAGGTTAGTTAAATCTTCCTCTTTACATCAAACTCCCTGATTTGTGTTTCGTATTCCAAAAGAAATGTTTAATTATCTGCTGTCTCCCCCTTTCCCAAGGAGCTATAACTTGCTAAAATACTAGCCAGAGCATGCAGATAAGAATATACAGTAACAATTTATACATCATTTGGAATAGAAATTGTCAATAACACATCACGCGATGCAGTTTTCTCCATTTGCTAGGACAGATGCTTATGAAATTACCTTAGGATTTTCGGTTTATGGCTTCTGATAGAACTTCAGTAGGTAGTAACATTTTTTTTGGTAGAGTTTCATATTTTTTTTATTGTGACCTGCTCGTGAACAACTAACACCATGCTATTGGTACAGCTCTTAAATTATCGCATGCTGCTGGTTGGCGCGCATGGTTTTTGCTTCATTTGGTTCATTGCTGTCACAGTGAAGCCTATTGCATTTCATATGTGGAACGACTGAACCAGAGATTTATAACTCTTTGCTTATTCTGTATTTGGTGTGTTCGCGTTTTGTTGCTGCTGGCTGCAATCTGCCGTTGTAGCTGAGAAATAAGAACCAAGTGGAACGGTCTTTTTAGAAAGACAAAAACAGCTTCAGATTTCACTAGCCTTGAAGATTCTAGCAATCTCAGACATTATTATTGATACTACTCTGGATTCTCTTCATTCAGATGTAACAACAGAACAAATAGTCAATTACAATACTTTCTCAAATTATCATTTGTGGGGTAAGGTTTATGTATGCACCATCCTCCACAAATCTCACATGTAGGATTACGCAAGGTATGTTGTTGTATCATCCAATCATATCGACTTTTTACCTCTAAGTAGAATGAAAAAATAAAAAAAGAATGACTTGGTACACTGTTTACCAGAAAATCAATTCTAGTAAAATATTTCAAATAATGTAGTTTCATTATCAATATCGTCATCAAATTGCTTCTTTCATCATATTGTCTATGTTTATTACAAAATTCAAGTTCATTCATCTGAACAAACTAAATTAAATCCCAAACATAAAATTATAAATTTTAGAATTTAACCAACAAGTATGTAAAGCATCATGGAGATGAAGAAAAGATGAGCGGGAACAGTTGGATGGTGATAGAGAAGGAACACAACTGTCCCATAATACTACTGTTAGTATGGGATGGGATCAACGAAGAGGATGTCATTGAAGAAGATGAACGTGTACAAGTTGCTCCTCCAGAAAAACAATTATTTCACCAGAGTTGAGAATGAAGCTTGATGAAGGAGAGAAACAACAAAAGAGAAACAGAATCACAAAGGTTTCAAGAAGATAGAGAGTAACACGCAAAAGAAGAGAGAAGGAGCATGACGGACCCCTATCTAACGCAGGAATAATGGAGATCAGCAAAGAGCATGCTACCGCCATTGATGAAGATGAATGTGGCTGTCAAGTGTGCAGAAGTTGCTTCTCCTTCTCGAAAACAGCTCCTTTCGGATTGGTACCTACAGAAACAGATCAACTGCAGTGCATGCAAGACCAATGCAAAAAACAACACAGTTCTCTGCATTGCAAGACCAATAATGCAAAAAGCAACACAAAGCATCAATGATATGAAGAGATTTGAGTCAAGCAAGAGGAGATTTGAGGAGAGGTTTGCAGAGCAAATGGAAGCCAAGAGAAGGATCATAATGGTGCATATTTCATTTGTGAAATCATGCCGACCAAGGGAAGCCCAGTTCTTTTAGTTTTGGACAATAGGTCCTGAACAGTTCACATTAGCGCTTATCATGAAGCAGGGTACACTTTTATTAATTTGCAAATTATTAAGATCATATGTCACATCATAGAGTACCAGAAGTTGAAACTTCATTTTTTTCGGTTCCTTAAGACATTGAATTATGGCAAAGAAGAAGTAGGTCTTTAAGTTGCACAATACCAAAAGACAACTTCACAATACTTTATTGGACAAAAACAGATACTCCTTTTGTTTCAACTAAACATGTAAGTTTTTTGCATAACTGGAAAGAAAAATAGAGAGTTCTCCACCTCTTGTGAAACAAATGCCAAGATTTGCAGGTCGAGATAGAGATATCAAGGGTCAAAATAACAAGATAGTGAGAATTAAAAATGACAAAGTAAAGGAAAACAGTGAAAGCTAATGCAATTATGAATGAAAAAACCAGTTACGGCACAATAAGAGACAAACATATTTGTCACAGAAATCTGATAATAATGTTTGGGCAATTCAGCTTTCTGTTGCTTGTATGATGAAAATAACGGATGACCCAAATGTGGATATGTATTCACCTTGAAGAGAATATCTAGATGAAAATAAATAAAACATAATCTTGAATAATGAATTGCAAGGTAACAAGATTACTGAGTAAAATGAAAGTTAAATGATGGAAAACCGTAAAGATAGTTTTCCAATAGACTACAGATTTCTCTCAAGAAGGGAAGGATGCAAGAAAGTGAGTCCCTCCTAGACACCTGAGCAGGTAATTTCTAACAACATTCCAAGTGTATGTTTACACAAAGAGAGGCTACACATATAAACAAATGATCAATTTTACTATGGATTCCCACTAAACAAGGGAGGACATCCTTCTTTAGCATACTAGAATCACTATACAAACCTCACGATAGATTGTTAGCAACTAACCACTGGTCCGTCGAAATGATTCAATTTTCTGAAGTCTAATCTGTTCTCTGAACTTGGCAATGAATTCACCAGCTTTTCTATCAACCTCACTTCCTAGATCCACGTCATCAGCAAGGTCAAAATCAGCTTCTTCATCTGAACTCGTGTGAGAATTGGTTATCACACTGGCCGAGTTCCATTTGGATTCTGAATTCTCCTTAGACTCCATAACGTCTGTATTCACAAAATGTTGCTTTGCTTCAGGTTTACTTTCAAAGAATGCTGAGCTTGGAATTGGCCCACTGTTGTCAAGACTGCCTTTTCTAAAGTTGACTGGTGGTTTTGAATCCCCTGCTTGATTAATGCATTTCAAGGACGATATAGTGTCAAACTGATTACAGCTTACCTCGTTTACATCTCCACCTTCTTTTGGACAATTGGCCTTTCTTTTTGATCTATCAATATAACTTCTTCGGGTTCTAAATGTTCTGACTGACTTTCCCCTTGACAAAATTTTCACAGGAACTGGCTGTTTCACATCTGAGACCACGGAGTTGACATTTTGTTTTTGTGTGTACGTATAATCCTGTTTAAAATCCTTGCTAACATGCTTCAATTTATCTTTTGAACTTTCTTGGGTGGTTATTTCTGAAGAAGAACCAACGCTAAATGCTCGAGACTTTGACGTATGGTGTGTTGCTTCACCATTCACAGGTGCCACATCCTTCAAATTATCTTCAGATGTACGAAGCGTATCAAACTCTGAGGAAGAACCAACAGTAGATCGTCGAGTCTTTGAAGCAACAAATACAGATGCATCATTCACTGATCTCACTGTTGGTTGACTAACTTGGATGGGTGGAGGCTTGACATTCTTGAGTCGCTCGAGGTCTTGCTTTCTGGAGTTTGGCATTTCTGGAGATACAGTGGATATTGGTGAGATTGTTCTGGGTGAAGAAGAATTGGGAACAATTTGTGAGCGTATTCGATTCCAGAATGACCATGGCTCTTGATGCTCAAACTCAGTTTCTCCAGCAGAGTGGGACTTAGAATGTGGATGACCTGGAACATAACATGCTTCTCTGCTGGAAGGATACATTTTCATCTTTTTTTCATCCTCTTCGTAGTCATCTCTCAGCAGCACATTCATTTCTGAACATGACTCATTGCTAGATTGTTTGAGATTTGAAGTTAACAATGGTGATTCTCCAATGGATGCTCCTGTCTGTTGTGAAGCAGAGATGGACATACTCTCAAATGCATAAGTTGGGTCAGAGTGTGGCATTTTTCCACTTCCATTTTCTGAAGAACAAGAGGATGAAGGTGAGGTAATGCTTGGTGAACAAGAAGTAGGACTAGTCTGAGGGGATACCGGTTTACTGAATGACCTAGACTTGAGATACCCAAATTCCAATTGTCCAACCGAGTGAGGTCTAGAATGTGAAGGCGGTATAACTGTATTCACTTCTTCTAGTTCCCTCCTCTGAGACCTTGAGCGCCATGAAACTTGGCGAGGTCTAGAAGCTTCCTCAAACTTCCTCCTCAAATTGACCGGAGCCATACCTCTTATCTTCTCCTCTCGAACTTCATAACCAATACTACAAGACGAACCCCCTGAATTAACAGTATCTTCAACAATAGGTTCAGAGTTTTCAACATTAACTCTGTATCTCAAGCTCCTAACGGGCAAGCCTAGAGGTTTATGGTCAATGTGGGATACCTTTTCAACTCCACAGTTTCCATTGGCAACCACCACCACAGATTCACCAAGAAAGTACTGTGAATTCCAAACTTGAGCTACTTCCCTATCATTAAACACCTCAATGTTTTCAACCCTGCCTATATCAGTAAAGGATCTACTTTTCTCAACTTCATCAAGATTAGACCTTTCTTGGCCCCTGTACTCATAATGCAAAAACTGAGAATCCCAATTTGGGATCACTCTTTTGTCATCAGACCCACATAAAATTTCCGGTCCATTTTCATCTGAAAAAGATCTACTCCTTTCACCCTCAACAAGCTCAAATCTTTCCTCTTCCCTACCCTCATGATTCAAGAATTGTGAATCCCAATTTGGGATCACTCTTTTCTCATCAGACCCACAGTAATTTTCAAGCCCATCATCAAAGATTGAAACTACATTAGACATCCCAGATGCATATGCATCTGAACTATCAAATCTTGAATGCGTTTCAGCATTAGTCTTGGTACTACTTCTTTTACAAAACAAGCCATAACACACAACAATGCCAATGAACAAAAGGTGAAAAAGCTCCCAGAACTGAGTTACTATACTTTGGGATATAAAGTCAGGAGCTTGGGAAGGAAAGAGTGGGACAACAACAAGAACAATCATGACTAGTAGAGATTTCAATAAGATGTTAGAGCGAGACTTACTCGAATGCTGCTGCTGCTCAACTGCTGAAGCTCTTTGAGAAGCAACAAAATGGGGTTGCTGGGAATAGTCTGTAGGTGAAGTTGCTGCCATTGTTGAAAGAAATAGGAGGAGATTTGGAGGTTAGGTGAAGCAGAAGAAAGGAAGACTTGACAGCAAAGGGAAAGACAAAAAAGGTATGAGTGTGTGGAAGAAATAGTATATACTATATTCTCTCTCTCCTCTGCTTCTGTGTGAAAGAGAGATAGAGAAGGAACACAGTACACACAGCACAGCAGTATTCAAAAGGTGTCATTATTTTACGGCTTTCTTTCTCTCCATTATCAAGCAAAGGTCCATTTTGTAGCGGTGATTGCGATCCACAGTAAACGTTTTAATTTACAGATGATTAATGCAAGCTAATTCGTTTTATATGTGTGTGCATGTTTTTTTTCTATTTTTGCTACAGAAACTTCATTTATTACTATGTTTCATATAATTAGTACTACTACTATCTTTTTTTGGAGTGTTCAATTAGGTGGATTATATCTAACTTGAGTGAATCATAATTAGGAGTGGCAATTGGACGCGTTGAGTTAAATTTAAGCGGGATATAATGGGTCAAGATTTAATTCAAGCTAAATTTGCTTGAATCAAAATGAGTTGAGTAATGAGTTATAAGCGGGTCAAGACCTAATGTGATTCAATTTTTACTAAGTTTTACTTATTTTATTTGTTCTATTTCAATATTTTAATATTTAATTAATAATTTTTTATTATAGCTATAAAAAACATATCAAATAAAAAAAAATATTTTAAAATATTTTGACAATATCTCTTTCGAGTCAATTCAGGTTGCAAATCAACCCAATTTTAAATAGATTGAAATGAGTTGGATTGAGATGGGTTGAGCTAGTTAACGAGCGGGTTATTAACCCGCTCAAACTTCAATAGATTGAGCAGGTTGAGTTTAATTTTGTCACCCCTAATTATAATTGATAAAAGATAACAAATGAGTTAAGATACAATTCAATTTCAATTTGTTTGGATCAAAACGGGTTAGGTAGTAAATTATAAATCAAGATCCAACTCAATTCGGTTGTAACTAAATTTTAATTATTTTGTTTATTCTTTTACAATATTTTAGTACCTAATAATATTATTATTTTTCTTTATTATGATAATATGGAGTAACATACCTTTAAAAAATATATATATATATATATATTTATTTATTTTTTTATTAGATTTTTCTTGAATTAATCGAGGTTACATATCAACCAATTTTTAATGAATTTTTAATGAATTGTTATGAATTAAGCTTATAAATAAGCAGATCGATAACCCTCCAATTTAAACAGATGAATTTGATTTTATAGCCCTTATTTGTGATATATGCATCAAAGAGGAAAGTAATTTATTAGGAACATGATATGCCAAGAGAAGCATGTAATATCATTCACAAGCCATCATGAAAATATACTTTTCCAAGAAATTGTACAACACAAAAATGACAACCTTAGCCAAATCATAAACAAAATTAAACCTTCAAAAAAGAAAATGTAAGAAAAGCACAATACATGAAGACATATTCCAAATAATCTTCATAAGCTATATCCAGCATAAAAAAATAATTTAAAAAAAAGGTATGGTGAAGAGGGGTTGTATGTGTAATTTAAGAAACTAAGAGGAATGTAACTGCAATTTACTCATTTGTACAAAGTATCAAAAATGTTGCAAACAAATCAAGATTCTTACTCCTGTTGGTAATCATCAAGACCAAAATTTGAAGCAACCAAAAGAACAGTCTTCAATAAAGATCCCAAAAGCTAATTGCTTGTGCAATTTGGCTCAAGGTGGAGGACCTCTCTACAGATGGCTGACATTGTAGAAGCAGATAATTACGAAGCTATAATCACCAGAATCGAGCACAAGTCCCGCAAGATCGAAAGCTTACTCAAACAGTACAGAAATTTCTATCCTTAAAAATTCCATCTTTTTTTTGGCTCCTTTTTTCATATTTGCACAAAAACAAAACCCCACATCTGTAATTGTTTAATAATGAATACCCGCTTGTGATTTTGGTTATTTTTTAGGTATAAACCAGTTGAAGCTCTGAAAACAGCTCTAGAAGGATCACCTCCCAAGACCAAGGATGAAAGATGCAAGGTTCTATCTTTTTGTCCATGTCTTTTGTAAAAAGCACATTTTTTTAAAAATAGAATATTAGTCTATGATGCTACTTGTGAGTTGACAGTCCTTATTTGTTGTTGTTGTGTGTGTTTTGGGAATCTGCAGTCTGCTAATTGGATAGTGGTGCATAGGGCTATAATGGCCATCAAGGATGTGGATAGCTTGTTCTCTGCATTGGATCCTGAGTACTATGATATTCTCATGAAGTAAGTTCATTTTTGTTCCTAATTGTTCTATGTATTTTGGCCTGGGTAGGATTTGAAATTTATGTTCCCAATCTGTAATAACAGATGTGAATCATGTTTACAGAAAATTGTTATGCTAGTATGCTACGAGTACTGTATCTTCGATCCTACATTATTGCCTACTGGAATATAGAATGTAAATGCAAGATCACCGGAATTGTGTGTAATCAGTGATTTTATCCAGTTGAGGGCCTTGATGCATTTCTGACTGATTGAGATTTGGACAAAGGGACTCCACTTAATAATTGATACTTGTTTAGCAGCGATCCTCAAAATATTATTGTTGAGCCTCTGGTGCTGCTGTTATGCGCACAGATATGGGAATGTGATAAAGGCTTGTAATCCCATCTTCACAAAGATATTTAGAAATTTAATACTTCTGTTGAGTTATGAAAATTGATGCAAGGAAGTGGAAAATAAAGAAATTTAAATCTGGCAGAGAAGTATCGGTCAATTATCTTTTGAAATTAAACCATCCAATGGAAATCAGAGATGGTATTATCGAAGTTCCAGAGCTTGTCTTTTCAGGAAATAGATGACGAACTCTTTGAACTGATGGTGTTACAATGCATTAATAGATTCATGCAGTTACATATATATGTTATTAGTTTTAAGATCAAGAAGGAAGTGGAATACGCAATGTTCTTCTCTGTGATTAAATAGACAAATGTCGTTCTATGTAAGTTTGCTCATAAGGACCAGTTTAGAGTATTAAACATGCCTAGGTGGAAACAGGCCAGGACGGAATAGCCTAGTAATAAGATCCTTCTGCCTCCAGCTTTGATAATGGTAAAAAAATGGGAAAATCCACCCTGTTGAACTCCTAGGTTCAGGAATTTTGGGAGGGGATTTACCATGCACAGAAAAGAAAAGAAGTTAAGTAGAATTACTCGAAAAATTGGTTGACTGTCTTTTAAAGCTCTTGTATCGAGTATTATGTTTGAAATTGCACATTCTTATACACTGCACCAAATATCTTATGTTTATTTACTTTAGGTTACATTGGATTTGAGATGAGTCATGAAATCTGTTGACAATGAGATACTTTGGTAAGATTTTTGAAGAACTTTAATTGGACATTTTGGTAATTGCCAACAATATGCTTCATTAAATTTGATTGACAACATGCAAGCAATTTTTTACCTTAGTTTGAGTTTTTAATGTGCAACAGCTATCTTGAACTTGGTATTGGTCTTATATCTCCATGCATACAAGATATCACACATCTCCATGAATACAAGATATTACAGCTTTAAAGAAATGTTTTTAAAATGAATTCACCATGTTGGTAAGTGAGATTGCCTTTTCATTGATTTTCTACCACCAGCAGCCAGGGAACTGGCGTAATACTTGCTAGTTACTTGATCAGGTGCAAATCTCAGTCCTGGAATCTGAGGCGAGACTACATATTTAAACACTAAAATGAAGTCGAAGGAATCGTCTGGCAGGAAGGGTCTGAAAGTTCATTGGGAATAACTTGGGTTGGTATGTTTAGCCGGCACTAAGATGGGAGATATTTCAGCTTAAGAACTTGGGTTTAAGTGCCTATTTACTGGGAACATCTGAAAATAATAACTTGATCAAAGAAGCAAAGTTGGCTCTACTCTTAAATGTGCCAGCATATTTACTACTCTCATACATTAGCTTAAATTTTTGGTTGACGAGATTGAGACTAGAGAAATATGAAGCTTCTACTTGTTACTGGGATGAGTTTAGAGAAATTTTGCATGATCTGCAGTTAAGATAGGTTTGACCTATATGGAGATCATGTCTGGGTATTTTTTGTTGGTGTTATACGGGTTAAAATGAGTTGAATTAGTACGGAAATCAGGTTTTGGTATAATGATCTTGAACTTGAGATGCTCTGGTTAGTATAGATTTTTCAGTAAAAGGGAGATGCCCTGCCTTGTTGTAGCTTAGAATATTATGGGATAGGTGATAGGTCGGTGCTGCAAAGCAAGGAAGAAATATTGAACGCATAGTCACAGAGATTTGATCTGTATGGCCTCTGTCCCAAATGGTGTCCAATTGAGAATTGAGAGAGAGATTCTTCCACCCCCATCTGCCAATTTAAATGGTAGGCAAGTAGACCATTTACATAATGCTCCGGCTTTAGAAGTCAGTCCACTAGTTCAAAATTGTCTCTTTGGATAAACTTGGCTGATAAGACCTCATTTTCCTTTCCACTTATCAGAAAGAAAAGGACCTTGTCTTTCATTTTGGTTTACTGAAACAAATTGACTTATTTTTCTTCTATCAAGATATTGTATAGCCTTCTTCCTTTGAAATACAACTTTCTCTTGATATGTACATTCTGTACTGCTGTAAGAATACCATATTAGGAGATGCATAGACCAAAATGCCTTGATATTTTTTGGATTTGTTTTGGGTTTTTAGGGGTTTAACTTGACCAATTTACTGAATGTGTACCAAAGTTTGAAGTAACACTTATAAATTTAGGCAGCACTGAAAATTGCTAAAGGTTGAATTTTCTTATAGTCAGAAATCATTTTCATTAATATGTCAACAACAACAACAATATGCCCAGTGAAATCCCCCAAGTGAAGTCTGGGGAGGGTAGAATGTAAGCAGGCCTTACCACTACCTTGCGGGGGTGGAGAGATTATTTCCGAAAAAATACACATACCATGTGGTAATGTAGAGGCTATTTTTGGTCTTCTTATAAGCTGTCTAATTTATTATTCAAGAATGTATTATTTCTGTAGGCCAAATATATAAATGAAACGAAAGAAATTTTTCAGATTCCTTAAGCTTTGCTCATTACTTTGAAAGAGCTTGTACTTTTTCCATTCCATGGAGTCTTAGAAAAGTAAAGTGACCAGTTTTCCATGTTGTTTTCAACTCTTCTGATATGCTTTATTATTTTTTTAAAAGAGCATCTCTGTCTATAGTTGTGAAGCCATTCTGTAGTGTAACAATAAGTGATCACCACTGTCTATAGAGATAAGATTTTTTAGAATTCTTAGGATCCTTTTAAGTATTACTCTTTTTGTTCTTTTCTGATTTTCTAAAGGTTTCCAGCATTAAGGAATGCTGAAGAATACAATAGTACCAATTCTTAAAAAAAAGTGATCACCAACCTTCTCATACTCCTTGTACATGAAACACCAATTTCCTCCTTACGTGATTTTCGACCGAAAGAATTGCATCCCACTCTATGCAGCATCTGAAGGTCACTTTATTTGGTCTTTGTGTACGCATATCTCCTTTCACCTTGTTTTCCTTTTTTGTCTCCCTAGTAAGACCCATGTAATAAAAGCTCATTGAAAATGTATGTGAGAAATATAGGAGAAGAATATTATTGAATTGTTGTCTACATTATTACATTAAGACCCTATTTATAGATACTA
>JBCEWC010009814.1:0-18325 GCA_038996855.1 Solanum aculeatissimum
TAGTATTATAAATAGGGTCTCAATGTAATAATGTAGACAACAATTCAATAATATTTTTCTCCAATATTTCTCACATGTATATATCAACTTCAGACTTCATTTCTGAACTCATTTTTCATCTGATTTGAGTAATTCAAAAGGCTAAGTCATATGAATTTTCGCGAGGAACGCCGTGGTGGTGTCAAAATTCGATTTAGGCACGTATTTCAAGTGAAATTTATGTCTAAATTGTTCTATTTTTCGAGAGGCACGTTGTGGTATGCTTGGATCATGTTAACTTGGCTGTATTTTTGCAGAATTTGACTGAGAAGTTATGTAAGAAATGTTTTCTGATAAGAAATGTAACTTTGTTTTTTTGTCGTTTCTATCTTCTGAGATTTGTTTAGGGCTCAATTTCCGGCTATGGACTCGGGGTGATATGGGGATCATTTTACAGGGATTGGTCCGGCATTTCGGGCGTGGGCCCCAATTTTACTCGTTTTAGTCGTAATTGATGTAATTTCACCTGTTTCCTAAGATTTTACAGCCAAATAAGCCATAATGATCTTGTGACTAATGTTTTGACAGCTGAGCAGCATCGAAAAGCGATTCGAAAGGGAAAACCTCAGCTGGATTGATTCGGGACGCGAGACGTCGTCTGCCAGGTAGGCTAGGCTTCCTCTAAACCTTAGACTGAGTCGAAATGCATGCGTATTTGAGCTGGAATATGTAGTAATGTATTGTTTATGGATTGAGTTGTGAAGTATACGTTGTATATGGTTGTATGTGATCTGTGTATTGTATATATATGATGTTATGGGACGATAGTTATTGTATTGAGGGTTGTGTTAGTTGCAGCTGTTATACTATCTAAGTTCTTACACTGTTTGGCTACAAAAAGGGTTGGATGGGCTAAGAAGAAATGACAGACAGATATGTCCACTGAGCTTGACTCTTGCATGTATGTGTGTGTGGCCTGAGATTACTGAAAAATACTCGCTTTTGAGGCTGACAAGTGATTACCCGCTACCATGTGCACTGAATCTAGTATCTATATCTGATTCTAGGGGTTTTGGGTGGTTGGTATATATATATATACGATGTGGATGTGATTTTCTATATCTGCTCTGAGTCCTTATGGTAAAACTTCCTGATTAAACTTGATTCTATGTTGCCCTATGATTTATATGATCCTGTTTACTGCGGTTATTCATTATGTACTTGTGCTACTGGCCAATGACTGTAGAAACACATCATGTTCTGGGAACGATATAGCTGTACTCCTAAAGGAGCCTTGTGACTTGTGATACGGAATGCGTTGCTACTAAGCCACTGGCAGGTTAAAAACAGGAGTGTGACCCTGTTAGCGAGGTGTAGGTTATATCCCACTGGCTTCTTGGGCTATCTGTGATGAGACACTAGCTGTGTGGGTTAGTCTTAGGGACTAGTACCCTATTTTGAGAAGGGAATATTATTAGTGGGCCAGCACATGGTAGCCTTAAGGGATATCCCTTGTGACAGTTGGGATGCGATGCGATTCTGGTGGGTGTCATCCTTATTGTCTAACCTTTTGGGCCTTAGCTTAGGTTATACCGATGCTGCCCTATGAGTTGCTTTACATACATAAAGGGCCTCGTAAGGGTCGATTATGGGCTAGTGCCCTGAGATAGGCATATGTTCTGACTTAACTCGTACCAGTATGAGTGTATATAGCCTGTGTTCCTACTGAGATATGATGACTAGGAGACTGTGTATTGGTTATATGTCGTATTGTGGCCTGATTCTGGTATAGATATGACTTTCCTGGGTTTGGTTGTCCTGGATACTTATGATATATCGTGATTGACTATGTTTACTCTAGGCACTTGTGATTGACGAGGTTATGGTATACTTGGCCTTTGTTGGGCATGACTACAGTGATTTGTGATACATATACACTCATTTTTTGGGTCGTGAACCCCGCTAATTCCATTTGGGGTCGAGGCCCCGTGATTGACCTTCTGAGACGAGACATATTTATTTATATGAGGGGGATTCTTTATCACGCGGGGGATACGTCCCACCGTTACGCATGTATATTTTGGATCGGGTGCCACGTGTCGGCACAGGGTCAGAGACCCAATTGATATATGATTTTTGGGGCGAGGTCCCGTGATTGATTACCCCTGGATCCACACACCTACTCATACCCTGATTGTGCGTGGGTGTACCCTCTAGGCTTATGAGGGCTCAAGGGGGGCATTCAAGCTTAGACATTAGGGCCTTACACCCATATACAACCGACCTGTGATCATGTGATATTGGGAGTTGGGTTCTATTGTGATTCGGTTGATCAGATTGTGCACGGGTGTACCTTCTGGGCTAATGGGGGCTCAGGTGGCGTACAAGCATAGATATTAGAGCCTTGCACCCACGTACAACACTATGCCTAAGTTGGGGGAAGTTATGGCATAGGCCTACGTAGTTTTCATCAATCGGTATCATCTTTCATCACTAGGGTTAGTACAGGTTATCATTGTTCGTCACTTGGGTTGGTTCACTTATCATTGTTCATCTCCATGATTGGCTCTGTTGTGGTTTGAGGGTTTCTAGACATGTTTCCTTGATTTGAGTTTTGATTTGGCTAAACCTACTGCAGTTCTTATATTTGAGTATTCTGGATTTATTGTATTTCACTCGGTCGGCGATAATGCCTACTGGGTGCCTCTTTCTGGTACTCACCCCCTATATTTCTGCATCTTCTCATGGTGCAGGTTAAAGTGTGGGTGAGCACCGACAGCTCTGGGTAGGTTTCGATTATTTATATTGGTTATGGTTTGGACTAGAAAGCTAGGACAGGTACTCTGGGGTTGTGAAATTGGCTTGCCTGTAGGTGGGATCTAGCAACCGCCATCATGACCGGGTCGTAACAGAAACCCCAGGGTTGCAAGGGGAATCTGTCTATAAGTTGAAAATAAGGCTAACCTCGGAAGAGTTAAAAACAGCTGTTGTAAAGCAACTTTGATCTAATCCATTGTTGACAAGTTAAATAATTAAGGAAAACTTCAAAATCTTAGAGCGGGAGACTCTAGGTGGTAAACATATGTTCACAAGGAATGTGAGTTTCCCTAGATCACTACCCATACTTGCATTCTCTGTACACATCTTAATTTGTTTCTGCAGGATCGAGTCACTTAACTCTTGACTCTGATATTCAAACTCTTTGATGTGTTAAGAACTAATTTGATACTGGAAACTTAATCGGTTTGATTGGTGCCCCATTACTCATTTTGTCGAAGTTCATCAAAAGGTGTTAGTTAATAGGGACTTGGGTTTTGCAAAAGGTCTCTGTTTGTTTAATACATAGAGAAGATTTCGGTTGTGATGTTACCTTGACTTCTACCAAAGCCTGGAGAAAATTCTGATAATTGACTACCCTTTGCATCTTCCAGTAACTTAATAAGATTCTTGTTTCCACCTATTCGAGCTTCATCAAGTGGACTTTTACCCCACCTATTAGTACATATGCAAACAACAATTTTGAGTCTTCAAGAAAATGATAATATTATGCTAAATTGGTAGCAAATCAAGGATTTAGATATCATATTGTAAGCAAATGTCTTTAAAAGTTGTGACACAATAAAGAAAAGTAAATTAAATGGCTAAAAAGTAGTTTGTGCAATTCTTGAGTGGAAATTTAAAAAATAGAGCAGCATTTATCAGAAGCCTCCTTGTTAAGATCATTCACCTGTAAAGATACTCAATTTAAGTAGTAAATTATTTACGCTGTAACATAGAGACAAACAACAAATTCTCGAATGAAACAAAAATTTGATCGCTGTATAAATGACTACAGGTAAAGCAGATGTGAAGTGCATATTTAAGAATGATCTGCTTATAATGCAGCATTTGGTCATCAAAAGTGTGCAAGATGGCCACAGAAAAAAAAGGTACAAAGACATGAATATTTATACATGTTATAAGACAGATGAACTTGCAGTAGATGTAATGTGCAGTTCTACTCATAAACTTGATCATATTTGATTGCAAGCAAGATAAGAGAGGAAATACACCTGCTTCTATTCTCTTGTTAAGATAAGTGAATTAAATTCCTAAAAGTACCTGTCCACTGCAAAGACACTAGCCCCAGCTTCTAACAGTAATACTGAAATTGGAAACAGCCCTTCCGATGCAGCAAGGTGAAGTGGTGTTCGAAAGTCATAATTTTTGGAGTTAGGATTGATGCTGTTGGCCAAAAGTCTTCTCACATACTCTAAATCTCTTTTTGCAACCGCCTCACAAAGGCAAGTCCCATCATTATCTATACCTAGTAGTGCCCCTGCTTCCACCAGCAAAGAAGCCACATGATCATGACCATTCTTGACTGCTTCAAGCAATGGAGTGTAGCCAAAATTATCTGTTAAGAGAAGGTTCTATTAGAATTCCTTTTAGGGAGAGAACTCAACACAAATGAAAACTAAATTGAAGAATTCAAGAGATGACCCAGGTAAACATGAAACAGGAAAGAGAAGTTACCTCTAGCATTAATATCCACTCCTTTTTGGATAAGGAAAACTGTAATATCTCCATGTCCCTTGGATGCAGCAAGATGCTGTATTTACACCATACCAAGTAAGACTTCATCAGCACCTTTTCAACTAACGAAATAAAAACTATATCCAACACCTTCTTAGAAACAAAAACAAAATGGTATTAACAAAGATACCAAACTTTTTGGATTTACCATAAATCTATAAGCAACTGCTGAGAAACATCTAAACTCAGTCTTACACTGAGACTGTTCTTCAGTTGTTGAATATGTTTTTAGGTATCTTTAGGGTCATGTGATTCATGCCTAGAAGAGTCAAGGAATTACTTCTCTGTTGGAAAAGAGGAGGTATAGACAAATGCAAACAGAAAATTTGGAAAACCATCCCAAGTTGCATTTGGTGGTCTGTTTGGAGATAAAAGAATCAAAGGTACTTTGTAGGCAAACCAGAGCCAGATACGAGAATTATGTACACATAAATTGCCTTTAGCATCTTGGTGTAACATGGAAGATCTTTTGAATTAGACAAGACATTAGAGCTTATTAATTACCTACAGAACTAGTTAATTTTTCTATGTAATAGCTATGATGTAACTTGCGCACAACCTTTGTGCAGTTAACAGTGAAATACATTTTTTTACTGTACTTATCATAGAAGGAAGAAAAAAGGACAACCTTTCTGATTGTCACTTCCAGTCACAGAAAGGTCATCAAAAACTATATGATGCAAGATTCTAATGTTAAGTATCACATTGTTTTCCGGTTGTGATTCCATAAAGTTGAACCACTGAGTTAAAATAAGCACTTCCTAATGGATTATCAAGCTTGTTCTCTTTATTTATATGTATGACATCTTCCAGCTTGCATATGGTGGACAATTTGGAAAGAGAGGAATGCAAGATGTTTTGAAGGCAGATGAAGTTCAATCCAGAAGATCAAGAGCTCTTGCTTTTCTCTTCTTTATTTTTGGTGTAAAGAACAGTTAGTTGATGATCTGGAATCATTACTAGACTTAATGGCGTCTTTTGTCTGAGTCTGTATATATGTAGATATGTCATACCCAGGCCTTTTTTAAGGGTGCTGATGAATTTAACACGTTACTAATATAAAAAAATTATATGTATGACATCATCAGGTTGGAATGGAAATATACATGTCAGAAAAAATACTGAAGACCTTGCTCTGCTTCTCCACTAGTGGTGATGGTTTTTCTAAATCTGTCAGTAGTTGCGCATTATACTTTTACCCATTAACATGTAAAGCAAAGCATCTAGGATAACCATGACTACCTAAATAGTCTCAAGGTTGTTAACACATAAAAGTGTGTTATTTCTCCTTCTAGTACCTTCTGTTTTTCTTCCTCCATATAATACCCTAGAACTAGTAAAAAATGGTGCATTTATCTGTCATCATCACACTAACCTACTTTAACAGCATATAACTCTAATCTACATTTGCTGTATGCCATAGTTGTTATATGATAAGATGAATATGTGCATATTGCCTATTAAGGCTTATTTATAAATAACCTTGACATAGATTTCGGTAGCTTGATTTAACAGAAACAAGCTATAAATAATTAAATATACTAATGTGAGAGGAAACTCCGAGCAGAGACAGAATCTTCTCAACACATACATAAGCTAAAAATACATACCAGAGGTGATCTTCCATCATAATCAGTTCGATTAGACTTTGCGCCTGCATCAATTAAACGACTTATTCGATACAAGTCTCCATCATGAGCAGCACAGTTCAACCTCATGGTCAGCTCAGATTCATGTTTTGCAATATTTGGTATTATATCTGACTCCAATATCTTACTCCGAAGGCTTGACTCTCTTCCCTGAGAAATTCCAAATATCACATAAGATGAAAATGCCCCTTTCTGTATTTTCCAACAACAAGAACAAACATACCCAGTGAAATCCCACAAAGTAAGGTCTCGGGAGGGTAGAGTGTACGGAGACCTTACCACTACCTCATGGAGATAGGACGGTTGTTTCCGGAAGACCCTTAGCTCAAATATATACGCCCCAAGTAAAAGAAGAAAACAATAGATACAGAATAACGGCTAAAACAAAGAACAAAGTCAATTCTACAAGAAAAACAATAAAAGTAGCAAAATAATCGAAGAACAATAACAACACAACCATAATAGCACGACTAGCCTTATGACACACCTAAAACCGTCACAGGGCAAAAACAACATTTTATCCCTACTAACCTTCTACGCTAACATGCAGCCTCCAAATCCTTTCTGTATTTTCCAAATGTTCAAAATCACCTCAGACATTGTAAAAAGAACTACTACCTTTCCAAACACCTATGTCCAGTTAGTTGCTTAATGTTTAACATAACGTTTGGATAGGAAAAAAAAAAGAAATCTGGAAGACAATAAGAGATTAAAAGCAAAATGACCATACCTCAAGGAGGTTATTGATGATCACACGTCCATCAGCGAAGTATATTCCCAGAATCTCCACTAGAGCTTGTTTATCAATTCGTAGTAGTCTAGACAGTTCAGAAGCTTGAACTGTATAAGGGACAGGAATGTTGCAAAGAAGAGAAATTTCACCAACAGAGTTGTAAGTTTGAAGATCCAGGAGAGATTCTTCAGTTTCAATTTCTTCTGATTTTGTTAGTTCTTCCTGTGGACAATAAAAATATGAGCCAGCAGTTTATAGAGTCAAATCTCTATACAACAGTCTCTTTTATTCCGATATCTTTTGTTTTTATAGTGATTGACTGTTATACACTTATAACAACTTGTGACATTAAAATCTTATTTGTCTGTTATAGACAAAAAAGATGCAAAAAACTAATATTTCATTTTTTAATGTTATCCAAGTTAATAAAATTATTTTAATTTAAAATCTCAAAAAGTATTCGTATTTCAGTAATTCAAATTTTAAAAAAGCTAATACATCACTGAAATTTTCCACCCTTACAAAATAAACTTTTCTCTGATGGAATACAAATATGCACAGAACTTCCAATGGAAATTTTTTAATTACCAATTTAATATTCCTTGTAAAAAGTGGTGTAATGTATAAAATTATTAAAATATTTGGTCAAAATGCTAAACCTATCATTGACCTGTAGACCTATCATTAGTCAATTTGGAGATTCTATTTCCACATGTGGTTTTATGACAACAAGGCATGTAGTGTTGCTTTCTTTATTAGGAAAATGAATGAATAGCAACAAAAGTGGGAAAATAGCAAATTAAAATAATCAATATTTGAGTAAGGCTGTTATAAGGGGGTAATTGTACGAAGAGCGTACTGCTATAAAGATGATTGTTGTTACAGGTAGAAATTTGTTATACAAAGGTGAAATACAACATAAAATTGGTTCCAGAAAAAACTTGGTTTAAAATGGAGTAGTGTTATATAAGAATGTAGTTATAAAGAGGTCTTACTGTAATTGAGACCCTGTTAAGTTCTTTGACAGATCATTAAAGCCTTGTAAAATCTTTCCATTCAAGTTCATATTGATTTTTATTATCACTGATTTAACTGTCTTGTATCTGCAAAAATGAAGCAATTCGTAGTATTTTTCTGAGCCACTAACTCAGATGAGATAATAGCCATAAGCCCATACTTGTATCTGTAGTTCTGTTCTATCATTCCCACATATGCACCTGGATAACTCATTCCTCACGAGTCACAACCAAATGAAGGGGAGAGTTGGGCAATGACCGAGTAGTAGAGTTTTTTGCTTATGTGGTTTTTGGCTTGCTAAGCATCAGCAACAGGCATCCACTAATTTCACAAAGTTATCTATTTAAGTTCAGATTTATTTGCATGAGGACTAGATTTAGACTAAACTTTGTATTTTCTGGAAAAAAAAAAAACTCAAATAAGAGTTACTAATTACATTGTTTGGAAAATTACTATATGGGCGCGAGCAAAATAACAAAGATGTGATTTTCTTTAAATTTTAGGAGACTATGCCAACTTTTCTGGTCTATAATCACAACCAGCCATGAGTATCAAGAAAAAGAAAAAAAAAAATCCCCAACCTAAACTGGAAGTACTTACTTTTAACCTAGAGACTAACCCAACTTTCTCAAGATAATGCAGATGACAAAATATTCAGGGTGTAGGGGAGAAGGAAACAGAATCTTTACATGCTGGATCTTTTTTTCTGTTTGCTGTTTATTTCCTTGTTCTCTTTTTTCCCTTCGTCTTTCATTCTCCTTTCAGTTTTGTTTTGCTGGACTTTACTTCTGTCGCTAATTGCTATAGCTACTATTACTTCCATTTTACCTCTCCGCCTAGGTTTAAGAGCTATTCCTTTTAGCATCTGCTTATGAATGAATATAGAATTTAAAAGATGTAGTCATACCACTTTACCGTGACAGACAAAATACAGTTGATCTGCCATGCTACCCTGTTCCAAAATCACTTCCCCTGGAAGAAAAAATTCTTCATGTACTCTGATTGCCTACAAAAGGAGAAGATTTGGTGAGGATGACTCTTCACTACTATAAACTTTACATTATCACAATTGCTTCTTATCAGCTTCAATTTTGGGGATGTTAGCAAACAACACACCCTAATTACCGTTATGAATCATAAAAATTGGACTGGTCATTAACCAAATTAGAACAAAACTGTTGGCTGTTGCAATATTATTAGGAAGAAAACGGCAGACAAGTTCACATTTTGAAACAAGAACTTGAGAGCTTCAAATAGAAATTTATAAAGCTCTAAAGGGCAGATAAAGCTTCCTTAAAGATGTATGGTGAGTTTGTGAAAAAAGAGCTCCATTTAATTTCAACTCATCTATCTATTTACATGTCTGCTTCAAGCTGAAAGGACATAACTATTCCACGACCACTATGAAATGGACTTGATATAGGATGAATTTATTTTGTTTAATCTTTTGTTGATAACATAGGAAATGGCCTGATATAAGAAATGCATTAGTCATCTGGTGGAACAGCCGAAATGTGTGCAAGCAGGCACGAACACCAAAGTTCCCAAAAAAAGGATCAATGCATCAGTAGACCGAACAGCTCTTAAGATATAGGCGGATATTCACTTGGACCAGGCAAGATCGGCTCACATTACAAAAAGCTGCTTGACGAGACGTAAGCAAAAATTGATATAAGGATTTGACTCCACATTTATTCCTCGAAGATGCAAGAATAAGTGAACCACACACACTTTTGTAAACTAATACAGAATGAAAAAGTTTTGAACTCCTTTTCTTTGTGGTTAAGTGAACTTACAATCTGCTTGATAAATTCATGCGAGCAACCTCTGAAAAGTGGGACTCCCCTGATGTAGGGCTCATATAACTTTCGCGAAATCTGCAAGAAGAACCACATAATGTGGCAACGGCACTCTAAGCAATCATACTTCTACTTTTTACATTTCCTTTCCCTGATATTTCCTTTTCCTTTGGTTACAGGGGCCAATGAGCAAGATATTGTAAAGTCTAAAAAGATTAAATTCTTCTTCAAATACCTTAGCTTGAATTGAAACTGGAATATCCTGTAGAACAGAAGACTCATTATAACGGCTCTCATACTGTAATCTGACATGATCTTTGATCTCTTTGCTTATGCTCTTCCCCAGTTTGTTTCTGTTCATATATTTTATAAGATCTGCCATTTTATCCCTAAACCTTTCAGTTTTGGATCCTTTTACAATTAATGCTGCCATGTTACCAAGCAGGTAGGCACCGAGAATCATGTCAAAAGAGACATAGATCATGACAAATATCATTTCCCTTACATTGACTGCATGAATTTCTCCATAACCTATAGCATAAGAGAACAACAAATTGCATTATCCTCAGATCCTGATTTTAAGAAAAGTAACCTTTCAAGTTCATGCTTCTCTACGAATTGACCAGAAGCTATACCTATAAGCCGGTAGTACCAGAACCAGATATTATTCCTAAAATTTATGCATAAGCTTTTGATGTAAAATGCCTAATGAAGGGAGACATTATTTTCATTTCATTAACAATCCCTTCCTGCTTATGAGAATATTTTATAATGTTATCTTGTGTAGTCAGCACAGACCAATTAATAGCACCTTTACCAGCCTTGGAGCTGCATGTAACAGAAGATCCAAGACTTTAGCTCTATATGTTAGGCATGATACCAGATGATACGCTGAGTGGTGGAATATTCCAAGAGCTAAATTCTTTGTACTATCACTAAAGCATTGCATTTTCAGTATATTTAATGGTGTAGGTCACAGAACAGCTAATAACTCAGAGTTCTTAGCAATTGCAGTAAAATCATTTCCTATTGCATCTAAATTTTTCAATATCATCAACTGAAATGAAAATTTGATTCTGAACAGAATTGTTGAAGTGGCCTTTGTATCAAGTAACTAATACTCTCTTCCAAAAGAATTACTATGATTAGTTAGGCCTAACAAAATCTCAATTGTAATTCCTAATAAACTGAGTCACTAAATTTAACAGCATTTCTCCTTCAGTAACGTTGCTAATACTTTCTTCAATTTTCCTTTTGAATGGTAACAATAAGCAAAGAAGTAATCAAAATTCAGAAGATACACACTTGAGATTGAGATGAATCTAGAAGATTTCTCTAGTACTGCCAAGTAAAAAAGGGAGTAAAATATGAATGTTGTTTTACATATTTGTATAAAAATGAATAGATCGAACTGGACTGATAAAATCAACAACCTGATATAATTTGAACTTTGACATAAAAAAGAAAATAGCTTACCAACAGTTGCCATTGTAACAACGGCAAAGTATAATGATGTGATATACCGAGTCCATAGATCAATTTCTCGGAAATGTGCATAGTTATAGTCCCCCATCTTCAAACTTCCTATCCATGTATAACCTTCTTCCCACGGAGGCAATGTAGTAGCCAGATAGTAAAAGATGCAGGCAGCTGTGTGAGTGCAGTATAGTTCGACAACAAATAACTTTATAATCCTTGTAAACAGATAATTCAGACGGATGTCTTTCTCCAACTTCTCAAAGAACTCTGTCACCCTAAGGGCTCGGCTGAGCCTAATCCATAAGAGATACCTAACTGGCTCCTTTCTCCCACTAGCCTGTTCACAGGAACAGCTTATTGATTCATTTTAGTTGCTATTGAAAGCATCACAAACTGAATAAATGGAGTGCACAACTGTCATTAATCCAGCATAACTAGAATTAACGTTCAAGCTTCAAAGTCATCAGATTCACCAAGATTTCAGTTGATAACCATTGTCTAATGCTAAAACATGACTTTTTGCAGAGTTGGAGAGGATTATAACACTTCAACAAAGAAGAAAAAGATGAGAACACAAAACTAACACAGAAATTCATAAAGAAAAGGAGAATTCTCCACTTTTTTTTATAAAGGTAATGTATAAGGGGAGAATTCTTCACATTTGGTAGATAGACAGTCCTAAACCGGAAATATTAATTACAAAGACAGTTAACCCTGTGAAAAAACAGAAACTAGTTTGTGATCACTTCATTTGTCTCCGAAGAGAAGGTTATAAGGCAATCAATTTACTCGAATGCAGAAAATGAGATAACAAGAACAACTTGGTGTTTTGGGGTGCAGATCACAAATAAAATAGCTACAGTAGTAATAAAGTCATTAACACATTATTATAACCTTGTCTTTTTACTAGAGCGCATCCGTATTAAATAGCATAGCCATAATATATTTATACATCGATCTATCACTCAATGCCAAAATAAGTTGGAATCTGACTCCCTGAATCCTGTCTCTATTCAGCTTCATTCCTATCCAATTCATTAACACAATTTTCGAACAAATTTTCAACCTCGCATAACTTTCCTCCTTTATCGACGTGTTATCAGCTAGGATAACGGTGATATAAGGGGAAATTTTACGAAAAGGGGGGAATACCTTGTATATAGGGGAAATTTTACGAAAAGGGGGAATACCTTGTATATAGCATCCCAGGGAAAGCAACCTAGCAAGTCGAAGAGGAAACGAGATTTCAAGTACCTATGCAGATTATCCGAGGGTTCAGTACAATCAAAATCGGCGATTAAAAATACAGATAGAGTTTACAGACCGAACGGCGATGAGTTTACGATCGTAGATCATGCGGTAAGAGTGCGCATCTCGATAGGCAACGAAGAAGAGGACGACGATGTCGATGAGGAAAGCGAGTTGGCCGGCGATGTCGAGAAGGAACAGATTTTCGGGTAGTCCTCTGAAGAAGCCAAACTCCAGGGGAGTGAAGAAGGAGGAATACACTGCCCATAACAGAATGAATTGCGTCCACAGTAAGTACCACCTGCATTCAAAATTCCGATTTATCACGTTACGCCGAAAAGAGCCGTTGTGGTGGTAGTGTGGGTGGTGAGGTTTACTGGTTGTTTCCTTGGCGCCAATGATATACAAGGATTAAAAATTAAACGGTTCCTTTTTTTTTCCTTAAAAAAATTAGAGAGGAGTGTCGCTTTGTTTGTATTAAAAGTATTAGTGTATAGTTTTCACGAATAAATTGTTCATTTATAAAAGTATTGTTCGTAAGTGTCAAGACTATAAAAATTAATGTATAAAAAGGATTTAAGGGTTATTTTATTATTTAATTATTTCATTTTGAGATAAATTATAGCAGGAATATTATTCCATCTAAGAGGTATGGATTACTTATCCCAAACTTAATAATCTGAAATTTTATTCCAAAATTATCTTCATTTGTCTGTCACATCAAATGTGCTTTAAGAAATCTATAATAAAATTTTTATTAAATATAAATAAATAACTAATTGCAAATTCAATAAAAAAAACAAAGAATGAATTGGATGGAAAATTTTAAACCAATTAACCTCAATTCCCAACTCATCCTCTAATTGAAAATTATTACTATTAGTATACTAAAAGAAGCAGAGAATACTCATCATTTAATTTATGAAAAGCTTTTCACATTTTAAATGTTAGGTTTGTAATATAATGAAAAAGGTATATATGCATTCCCAAACAAGAGCTTGAGATAGAATTTTGGTATTATTGAGGATGTTGAGAAGGGAGATTAGCTAAATATCTCATATTTATCTATTGCAGTGGATAATCCTTCTATTTCATATATTAACTTAACTTATAAGGTAATACATACATATCAAAAAAAAATTAAAATAAAATTTTAATCATATTTTTCAATATTACCCTTATAAATAACTTCATATGTAGCGTAGTTTAAAATTTTCAAACATCTATATTGGACTTTGAAAAATTAGTGTGACTGACCAATTATCAGGATGAATAATAAATCCATAGCAATGATTTCTGCGTACCCCGCTTGTTCTACTACTCTCTCTATTATTTGCAACAGTAACAGTAGTACTGTTGTCAAGAGTAGAGTAATTCCGCAGCAGTTTGAACCGATTCTTCCAATTAGAAGCTAATTTGTTGGTGTTGGAATTGGAACTTTCTTCATTAAGATCCTCAACCTTAAACTCATCTTCTGATGAATCTTCTTTGCCTGATCTTCTTTGGTCTCTATTCATATTTTTCGACTTCTATATATCACTACTATAAATTCCAACTAGTAGTAATTTTTTTGTTTATATAAATGGAGTTAATTATTGATTAGTTGCTGTTGCAGGATACCGTTAAAGACAGAATGAGGTGGTTATAGAATAAATGGCATTGGACGAGGAATATAATCCCTTTATATCAACTCCAGAATCAAATATATTTTAAAGAGATAAGCACAGAATTTATGCTGCTACTAAATTTATTCATTCATATCCCATTATTGGATTAACAGTGTCAAGTTTTATTGTAGCAATATTGATAACTATAATATACGTAAAATCTGTCTATTTAATTCAACATAATATTTTGTCGGTCATTAATTAATTGCTGTGTTTTGTGTACATATACTTTATTTTTCACATCGTCCTTACGTATAATTCAGCGAACTTTTCAGGTCTGCTAATGGTTGTAGATATATTCCTTTTTAGTTGATTCACCTTTTTTGGATTCCTCCTGTCTTTGATAGTATCAAAATGTGCTTATAGTTTTTTTCCTTTTTATTATGGGGGGTGATTGTGATTTTTTGGGTAAATTTTACATACACTTTTCAAACGTTGTAACTAAGATATTTCGTGTAATGAAGTTTTAAATTCCACTAATTAAATTAAAGAAAAATTAAGTCTATGTCCCTTTGAAGTAAATTATTTATATTCATATACTCCTTTACATTTATGTCTCCTTACTATTAAAATATGTGAGCTGATGTCATGCTAATATCAGCACTCACCTTGTATGATATACCAATAGGGTATACATATACCGACAGAGTATCACAAAGGATTAAGCTCAATCCTATATGATATCGATACGGTATCAATATACTGACAGAGTATCACAAAGAATATATTTTCTACTAATTTAGAATTTAATAAATAAATTAGTGGCTTTAATAATTTTCTCTTAATTATTTTATTTATTTAAAAAAGAACTCAAAATTATGTGATACCCATAAGGTATCAATATACCGACGGAGTATCACATACAAGAATATATTTTCTACTAATTTAGAGTTTAATAAATAAGAATAAATAATTTCACATTAGGTCTATTTTGTGTAATTTTTCTTTATATTAAAAGACATTGTCATTAAGTTTGATTTGTAAACTTAAAACTCTATTATAATGGCTATTCTTTTAAGCATGATTGATAAGTGTATACAATGGTTGTTTTTTTAATATATAACCGAAAAGTGTGATCAGTGAAAGTTCTTTAGATTATCCCTTGAGGAATTTTCATAAATAGCCTAAATTTGAAACTTAATATGGTTAAATAGCTATATTTTACATAATTACACAACATAACCTCAGTTATGTGACCTGGAGGGGAGGAGAGAGGCAAACGAGATCGAGAGAGGGAGGAGAGAGGTGAATTGTATATGTATATTTGTCAAATTGTATGTGTATATCTGTCAAATAATTGTATATGTGTAACTAATATACATATGTATTTGTATATCTAGCAAGTGAGATTGGAGAGTAAGGAGAGAGGCAAGCGAGATCGAGAGAGGAAGGAGAGAGGCGAGCGAGAGAAGGCAGAGAGTGGAGAGAGGTGAATTGCATATACATGCATATTTGTCGAATTGACTACGTATATCTGTCAAAATAATTGTATATATGCAGCTGGTATACATATGTAATTGTATATCTGGCAAGAAATTGCAGAGAAAGAAAGGAGAGGAAGAGAAGAGAGAGAAAATAGCAACAAAACCCTAAATATAACGATAAAACCCAACTATAGCTATAAATTGTAATTTTTTCAAACTATAATTGTATAATGTAAATACATATCATGTGTTTGCCTAATTATGTTATTTTTCCTTATTCCTTTTAACTTTTATTTCGTCTCATTTTTATTTAATTTTTGACAAACTACTGTGAAATTACCATTAACCAGTAACATAAAACACCTGCATGGCACCTAACCTCTCTGTCAGGGGCAGAGCTAGTATAGCTCGCATATGAGTTTGGCCAAATCCAGTATATTTTGTTCAAACAATAAAATATATGTTAATAAATTTATAAAACATGTACAAATGTTAAATTTAGAACACAATTATTATTACTCTTTTTGTCTCAATTTACGTGGCACTTTTTGCTTTTTTGAAAATTAAACAGTTTAAGTTTGATCAATTCCATAGATTGCAATGTTTCTTTATAAAAAAGATGTATCAATTGGTGCAAGGGGTGTTTCCAAAAGTAAGATAGAAGAAGTTAATTTGCAATACTCCTTCTGCCCCAAAATGGTTGTTCATTGTAATGTTGGTTGCTCATGGAAGGTTGTACGCGAAGGATAGGATGATTCATTGGGGAATGGGTGTCAATCCAGTATGCCTTCTCTATGAACGGAGAATGAATCAATCTCTCACATTTTCTTTCAGTAAGTTGTCTCAAAATCAATATGGAACAAGATACTATAATGGCTAGGACATAGAAGAAAATTAGCAAAAGCATGGGAAGAAGAACTCACATTGACAGTGGATCATCATAATGAGAATAGTGTTGCAACAACAATGTATAGAATGACGCTAACAGGTTGCATATATTATAAGTGGCAAGAGAGGAATCAAATTGTTTTCCAAGGAAAAAAAGAGATGCATCGGTTCTCGTAAAGAGAATAATTAGAGATATATATTTCAAAGGTTACTTCAAAGTAAAATTAACTAAATACCCTGCAAACTTAAATTACTATCCAAGCTAAGGATGTTGATAAATGTTTAGGAGGTGCAAATTGTTAATTGTTTTTGTCTAGCTAGATTAGTTTCTTTTTGTTTTTTCTTCTTTCTTGAGTTGTACTTACCAAAAAAATATATTGCTCATGAAATCTTCAAAAAAATTAAATGAAATTGATATATTTGCAAATCACGCAAAAAGTACCATAAGCCACAATAATTGACCATTCAAAATATTTAAAAGATATATAAAAAATTAATGATAAAAAATAAATCTATTTGAATCTCGAAATTCAAAAAGTATCTTATAAATTATAATAGAAAAAATATTTAAAATTATTATTATAAATTTCAAAATTCATAAAGCTGAAATCTTAGCTTTGAGTCTGCTGTCTGCCATCTTGCAAATGGGTGCAGAGGAAAAGGTCAGGCCTCCAATAAAAAGAATCTGGTTACATAAACAAATGGCTAAGCAATGGACAAATTCTTCATAGTCTCCTCAAGAGAATTAATCTTTTTCCAGTACAAACTGCAATCAGCTGGAGCTATTAATACACCAAGTATATATCAAACTTCATTCTTCAATTTATATATATCATTTACCTATCTCACCCATTGAGAATCTTGTTTTCCAGCCAGCTGCCATAATAAAAGCTTATCCACACATGCTAAATAAAAATTATGTCATCTTCTTTAACTAAGAGTTTCTCCAAGCAAGTGTAGTAAGGTTCGAAATTTCGATAAATAATGGGCCAACCCTCTGCCTTATTTTATAAGGAAGAATTTGATATTATAGCATGCCTTACAGTGGCGGATCTAGAATTTTATTTAAGGGAATTCAAAATTTTAAGAAATAGACGCACAAACTAATCGAAAGGGTTCGACATCTATTATATATAGATAAAAAATTATTTTTACCATATAAAAATAGTATAATTTTTCATTGAACCCCTGAATACTATGTGGCTCCACCGATGCCCTCCATCAAAGCCACGTGGGCTTCTATTGTATCTCATTATCAATGGATTTTACGAAAGAAGTTTAAAAACTTTAAAGTCATCAAATTTGTTGAACCGCTTCTATTCTATTTTAAAATCATTTAATAACAGAATAAAAATTTATTTATATATGCATACTCTACATTACTTAAATATATTTTAAATAGACGCGATCCACATAAATTATCATTAACCTCTCACAAAGTCACAACGCATACAAAGTACAAACATAGAGTGACTGTTATAATTTTTACTTATTAAAATTATATCAATTCAACTATTTGTAGCTCTCAGCAAATTAAAAAACAAAAAGAATTGGGCAACTTCCTTTCAAGTCCCCAAAACCCCCGTGAAAAGTTATGAATGATGATATGATGATACTAATGAGGTTTAGGGGATTATTAATTAATTAATTAAGAAGTGCCCATGACAGAGAATATACTAATCCATAATATCATCCATTATTAAAGATAAATCACCCAAATATTTTCTTATTTGGCAAACACATATGGACCGGTAAAGAGTCTTTTTCCTATAAAATGAGTCCAACTTGTGTTTGCTACCTAATATAATAAGTGCTACAGGTTCACATTCATGCATCAACAAAGTAAACACATCGATCAAGACACACA